>JANJYQ010247429.1:0-12850 GCA_024605255.1 Rastrelliger kanagurta | reverse complement strand
GTGTGTGTGTGTGTGTGTGTGTGTGTGTGTGTGTGTGTGTGTGTGTGTGTGTGTGTTGAAAGGAGGAGCCATGTGTTAGAGTGATGGGTGAACTTCCCCAGCTTACTCTGGGGGACTCAATTAAAATGAGTATTTTTTCCCTACTTCTCTCATCTGCGGTCTCAGGTGCAGACCTTAAGCATGGTGTGTGTGTGTGTATATATTTGTGTGTGTCCAATACCAAGAAAAGGACTCAGACTGCAGATGACATACATTCCTGGATATAGAATGTATTACTGATTGTAAGAAAACCATCTATGTATTACACAATGAACATTGAAATAACCACTTAAAATTCCTTTCAGTCAGTTGAACTGTAGTTGTCACCCCAGGGGGTAAGCCCTATTCCTGTACATTTTCTGTACACCACTATAAGTTCTTCTAATCATGTAAAAAAAAAAAAAAAAAAAAGAAAAGGTTGACTGAAATTTAAAAGGAGTTCTACAAAAATCCTTTAAAGAAATGACAAGAAAGGAATGAGAGACTGAGACATTCCAAACAGTGCTGGAATCCAAATACAGGTATACTTAGCTGACTTCACAACATACCATCTGACATATTTCACTGGCGGTATTATGATCCTTAAACAGAGTGTAGTGTGCTATCACTGTGGGACAGCTGTGTAGCCATGTCACTGAAGCATGCTGCCACAGTGACACCATGCTAATTCAACTGTCAGCATGTTCATTACAATACAAGAGAAAACGGGAAAGAATTACATTATTTGCTGGTAAAAATCCACCCAAAATGTCTGGTGCAGTAGCATGGTGCTCAAATGCAGCATATTACAGCAATGACAGGGTCTCTTATCTTCAATATTGCATAGAGAAACAGCAGTCATTACTGGCAGTCAAACACAGGAGGACATATCTGAATGGCTATAAATCATGTGTGTGTGCACATTTTGTACATTTCAGGTTAAAACAATTATTGTGCTGGGAAAATGTAAAATATCGACTCTAGAAAATGTACAAATAGAACTACATTTTAAATAAGCACATAAGTGCTCAACAAAGCCAAACGATTATGTCAGTCTCTGTGAATGATAAAGAGAGTATTTTGAAACCTGCTGAGAAGGATGATACTTTAGTGATCCAAAATGCATGTAAATATAGAGAATAAATACTTCCTCGAGTATTAGAGCCTGATTTAAGCCCTCATTCATTGATGTATATACATAATACAAAAAATTCAGGATATGATGATGATTCCCTATTTATATTATCCAGAGTCAATTCTTTGCACCCCTTTCTTTGTTTTGCTGTGTTGGGGCCTAATAAGGTCTATATCAGAACTGAAAGGTTACCCCAGCAGTTATGTTAGAGCTCAGTGCTGGGAGTCTATTTCATCTTGTTTTCTTTGCTTTTTAAAGCTCTGAATGTCCTCACAGTGACTCACTTTGTAATGGATTAAAATGGCAGTGAGATGACTTGATAAACAGATAAGGGATTTGGGGTTGTTGTTTACTTGGGTTTCGGTATGAATCACAAATTAAGTTCAGATTTGCATTTTCAGCAATATCATCGAAATGGATGCTTACTGAGCTGGCTTGTGTCAACACGATTTTGAAGAAGTGCAAACACAGCAAACAAGTAGTATAAATCATAAAAAATACAGGATAGATGCAAATGTTGAATATGTGATGTCAGCACAAATTATGTGCATATTACTTTCTTCTATCACTTTTATTTTTACTAATTGCTAAAATTAAGTTGTATTAAGTAGAAAGCATTATAAAATAGATAAAATGAATTATGTGATACCAAAACAAAAGAAAGAAATCAGCTAAAGTCTAAGTCCAGTAGCTTAAGACATTTGACTGAGGTTTGGTGCCAAAACAATTTCACAGGTTGTGAAGATGTGTCATTGAACTCTTGGACAAGTGTCAGGTGAAACTGGACCCTAACTAATCTATGGACCTTTTTTCCTAGTTCACACAGAGAAACTCAGAGAAAGAACAATATCTTTCACAATGCTGATATTTCTTCTTGAGTCTTTTGTTGTTTCCATCAGCTGTTTATCTGAGCACATTAAGTAAAGTATGCTTTTGTCAGTATGGTGGCAGGAAATTCTGATCTGTCTATGGAGAGTCAAAAAAGCAAAGTAAGAGTGGTTGCATGCACCAAAATAATTAAATGAAATCTCTAGAGAGAGAAGCGGTCATCAGAACTACACAGCAGCAGTTCAGAGAATACTTCTACCTCATCCGAAGTTGGACCCCTTTTTATCCCAAACAGTTTCCTGACAGATGTCCAACCCCTTTCTAGGTACAATAAATAATCAACAACTGGTGACTCGACTCAGGCCAGGCAGTTACTCACATTGGAGTCATAAGTGACAGAGTCACAAGGTCACAAGGCATTGGGGTTATAAAATCAGTGTGCTCGGGGGGCAGAACATCTGCATGCATGATCAGCACAACAGGCAACCCAAATTTCCATGACAGCAGTTTCACCTGATTTCCTTCTCAGCAAACAAAAGCACATTGGACTTAATCTCAGCACACTGCTAAGATTAAATCTTTTTTTTCTTCTTTTTTATGAAGATGTTATCAAAAGAGATGCTACGTCTGTTTCACTAAAGAATATCCAACCACTGGAATCTGCATTCTTTCAAGCAGTGTCCTTATTTAAGCTACTGATGCAGCTCGATGCATTTTACTGTTAATTTGGAGATAGAAGCTCACAGCAACCAGCGGGACTCCACTTTGCAGCTCTCACACTTGAGCCTCAAATGGCATTACTAACTCTGTAATCTAATCACTGGCCAGTGTAGTAATGCGGTCCAGAGCACAAGCCCCAGGAAACTCCTGGGCATACAAGCAATTAATTAACTTAATTGCATGGTTAACTTAATTGATTACCTTGTTATTTTGCTAGCCTTGATATGACTCCCTTGCACGGTGAGATAATGTAGACATAATGTGAGTATTAGCCCATAGGCACTGTTGGTTTCCGGTATCTCTCTCTCCTCCCTCTCTCTCTGCTCTTGACTCTCTGACCAAACCAACCAAAGTGTCCTAGTTATGCAGTGGATGAGTAATTGATGTTAAATTATCATTTCATTACCATGAGCTTAATTAGCTTTATTTATTAGCCATTAGTTGAATACATCCAATCCAACACAAAAATGATAAGCAGGGCATATGAGTGTGCAAGAGTGCTACTGACTGGTACCAGCATGGCTGAGTCGTGCCAGCGTCACAAAATAATGGCCATGTAAGAACACAGCATGGGAATAAATTATATTTCAAATAAGCCAATATCACACTACTTCTGTAAGGAGTTTATAACGATGGTGTAGATATAAGTTATCTAAAACTGAAGTGTTATGAATGAGTTGTCCTCTCAGATACAGAAAAAGAAAGTAGTGTGGATGCATCTCTTAGTGTGAAGGTTGGTAAAGCCAGAGGCATTTATCAGTGGAATGAGTTGGCCTCAGATTTGGCCTCAGACAACTGTCATATCAACAGCGCTTTAGGGTAGGGCAGCCAGCTTCTCTCTTTTCCTCTCCACTCTTCATCCCCCACTCTCTGCTCCAGTTCTCCATTATCTTGCAGCCTCTTCTTTCTGTCTTCCCTGTCTGGCTTGTCCTAATCTCCCCTCTCCCCTTTTGCTCACTCATCTCCATTCTTTTCTCGCTCTGATGCTGTTCCTCCCTCCTTTCTTTTCCCCAATCCTTCGTCTGTTCAGTGTATGAGGAATGACTCTTCCTCCTGGCCTGAGTATATTAGCTCCACGGCCTCACTCTTTTCTGACAGCTCTGACCTTGTTAGAACTGGAGAGTGAGACGTCCACTTTTACAGCTGTAAAAAGCTGCAAGGGCAGCTGTATGACTTTAGTTTTTTTGTTGTTGTTGGTTTTTTGTTTTTTTTTGGGGGGGGGGGTACCTTTACCCTTGAAGATGGATGTACAGAAACACATCATCATCAGGGGATGATCATTAAGAAGAGAGTTGCCAATGCCAAAACATCTCACTTCAAAAATGGTTGTGTGTGTCTATTTTTAGCTTTAGGACTACTGCAGGGATTTCAAGATTCTTTCCGAAATGCCTTTTGTAGCAAACTTTCTCTTGATGCCACATAATGGCTTAGTGGTACCGCCCACCTAACAAGCACACCTTGATTTTTATACTTCTTATAAAAACCAATTACCATGCTCTATCATGCTCCATGGGACCATTAAATGAGCTCATTAAATACCTTTAGGATTACAAATAAAAGTAATTGCCAATTAGGATTTACCTAATTGTGTAAAACTTCAAGGATCTGATGCTTTCTCAGTTAGTTTGTGGCATTGCGCTGGTGTATACCGCACTCTATACTTCTTTATCAGCTGAGCCATTCTGATGATTGATGCGGACAAGCAGAACCAGCCTAGATCAGATTTTGATATACTCACCAGAGTAATTTCTTGCTGAGATACTACAGCTGAAGCAGAAATAGACAGCTTGTCCAGTAACTAAAAAAGGTAAACTTATGTCTCTATCTCACTGAATAATGTCAGCCATGATATCATGGCAGCCTTGATGTCAAAGTGAAAAATGACAACTTTTGTCTCTTAAAGTGATACACAGCACAAAATCTGTCTTTTGAAGCTAAGAGGCTGCACTTGTGCCGATATTCTCCAAAAGTACAGCTCAAACTGACAGGAATGTCATTTTTTAAAGGTACGGGTCATAAACCAAAGTGCTGGACAAATATAAATTTTTACCTGATGATGGTGTGAGAGGAAAAGCTAAAGTTCCCCTCCAGCTATGTACAAAAAATAAATTAATGAATGAATAATAATTTGTGTCTGATATTTTTTTTCCATAATACTTAAAATATCAGGGTTGAACTGGTTGTGATGTCACAAATCATGTCTATGTAGCTCAGTAACTGAGTGTGAAAAACTGCTAAAAATGTTGGATTCAGATCCAGAAAAGAATTTTGGGGAGGTCAGTTCAGCATTGTGCTCTTCTCAGTGCACCCTCTAAGCTGTATGTTAAATGTCTGGTTACTTTACAGCAAGATGTGTCTAAATATCCCTGGGCTTGGCAAGGCTAATACCAAACTCTCTGAAACAGTGTGTCCAATTAAATAGGACAGTACATCAAAATTTGCTGCAGGCAATGAAAGTCAATTTTCTTACCCTCTATCACAATAAATATTTGTACAATATATACCCATGCCTGTGGGTTACCCTAAATTTAGGGAATGAGGTGTAATAGAAGTCTGTCTTATTTGAACTCTTACCTAATTGCTACCTTTGCTCTTAGTCATAAGAGTATACACCGCAGATCCATCCCTGCCACTTTATGTAACAATAACACTACAAAATTAACTCACAGTGAGCTATAGTCAGCAGTGCGAGTATTTAACTCTCCCTGATCCCTGCCTCTGTGAAGTTCATGTGCAGGAGTTAATGTAGCCTACATAACCTAAAATATTCTGGCAGTATCACTCATGTATTTGTCCTAGTTGCATCAAAAGGGATTTGGTCATGCTCAGATTCCTTCTACAGTTCTCATGTTCTGTTGTTTCCATGTATTGTGTAGGACCCACTTTGACTGAAGCTATATGCAGACATTTTTGAGGGAATAAAACAAAAAGTCCACCACCAGAGTTATTTGTAGGCAGACATGTGCTGCTGGTGCTTGACGGTGAACTAAGGCAGTGCTTCAGAATACTTAAATAGTGCTTTGCCATGCATTGCCCCTTGGGCTGAAGTTTCATCAAACGCACTTTAAAAAAAAAAAAAAGTGTCTGGCCATGATTCTAAGACAGTGGTCTCCAACCCTGTTCCTGGAGAGCTACTGCCCTGCATGTGTTAGGTATCTCCCTACTCTAACACACCTGATTCTTATAATTAACTCATTAATAAACCCATCGACGAGCCTCAGCTGCTTGATAACAAGTTAAAAATTAGAATTAATTGTGTTATACTTAAAATATGCAGGGCAGCAGCTCTCCGGGAACAGGAGACCACTGATCTAAGATAATGGATCAACTTCTCAGCCATTATTCAGATATGTTGCCAGTGCATGAAAATATGTTGACAACAGTCATGTATATATTGCATATACATGTTTGTAGCTATTGATAAATAATAAAATCACAAGGCAGGCAACTCTTTTTTTACTGTTACCACACATTGTAATGGGAGCATGCATGTTCTAAGCTTCAGTGACTTGCTCTTTTTTATTAGTACAGTCTTAAAATTATAGAATTTTATCTTTATCTCTGTTCACTGCCATTCTGAATCATAGCCAGAGTCTTTTGAGAACAGCACACTCAGCCACTTGGTCTTTGGCTTCCTCCATTGCTGCTATAACATCACAGCGGTAATAGAAAACTATAAAAGGCCTATATGTGATGACAGGGTAATAACAGCAGATTTAAACTGTGGCAGACCAGGCAGCCACTCCCAGTCATAATGACTAATACAAATGCATGTCTGTGTGAGCCAATAGATTAAGGTCAATAATCATTGTTTATTACCTTCAAATATGAAAACAGCAAATAAAATTGATAACTTTGCTCATGGGTTGGGCACAGTTGAGAAAATAGTCCTGTAGAATTATACAGTTCCTTGCTTTGATTTAGGATAAATTAACCCAATAAATTCCCAGATTAGATTAAAATTTTGATATTGATTGTATATTGTGTAATTTTATACAGTATGCTTTATGACATGGAACATGAGAAAGAGAGGCCAACAGAAAGACCCACAATGTGAGGGAGAACTGTCTACACAGGGGAAAATAAAATTACTTTGTGGGATTCATAGTAATAGAAATAACATCAGCAGATTCATACTGATAGGCACATGCCACGTGTACACACACACGTGTGCACACACACACACAGACACATACACAAACTAATTCAAAGCCATTGCAAGAGCTGAGCAGTTGCCTGCAGTGTTGAAGAGTGGCGTGACTGGGATGGGACCAGCCCCCTACAAATGGATTGGAATGCTAATAGGCCCACAAATGGGTCAGGGTGAGCTAAATGAGCGCTAGCTAGGCCTGGCTAATTACAAAGTTACCAAGCCTCCACCAATCAGTTTGGAGAGGCCAGTGAACTGACTGGTAGAAGATTGCCTGTCTGCTAATTAACTTGTACTAACACAGTAGTTTCATGCAAGTGGGTCAGTAAAGCAGAATGGATGGATGGCATCTCAACTACTGTCAGTATTATAAAGGAGACACATGGAATATCTTATCTATCCTCATTGCCTTTTTCATCAAACATAGATTAAGTCTTCATACCTACACTTACTCAGCAGCAAATCTGTAAAGAACATGCATCAATATTTTATTCATGATGCTTTGGGTATGTTAAGTTATAAAACAATTCACCTTCATATAAAAGCTAGATACTGATTTTCCTATTTGAAGCCATTAAAAAAATCTCTGTTTGAGTGTACTAATTGATATTGTTATTCTATTCAGCCATTTTCAGATCATCATTTATTATATCCAGTCAAGTTTGTTGGCAACATTTAAACTGGGTGTCCGACTGTCATATCAGATTGCAGCATCATGACTGAATTTATTCATCAAATTAATTGGGTAATTAAAGATGACACATTAATAATCTCTGTGGGATCTTTCATTATTATTTTTTTTAATTCCCTATTAATTATTTAGATGAAATGAAAAAAAAAATGTCTGACAAGCAATATGAAACAGAAAATGTAACAATGAAAGTTTGATCTTTGTAGGTAATTTAAAACTGTAAACCCAAACTGTATTTTCTATCCTTTTCTTGCTCAAACGGCAGTTTTATTTGTCTCAGTTGTGTCTTGTGATGATACTGCCATCTTCTGGTTAGGACTGACCTGTATTATGAAAGCACACAGGACTGTACCGTGGTTCATAACATTTTCACCACTGCTTAATCAAGCAGATAATGAGCAATAAAATTTGAGGCTGTCTCTGTCTGTGTGTGTATATGTGTATGTGTGTGTGTGTGTGTGTGTGTGTGTCAAAACTCATGAGAGGGGGATTTCAATATAAATATTTATGCCTGGCAAACAGATCAATAGCTATTAAAAAGGTCAAGGTCAGATGATGATGGATGCTGGCTGTATGTATTGACAAATTTTGACCACAATAATGAATTACAAATGCACACACACACAGACAGCAGACCAAAATGATAGGGATTAATTCATTGATCATGCTTAATCTGTCATAATTAAGTCCATAGGAACAACTGTGATCAGAGCAAGCCTGCATTAAACAGATAAATTATTCAACATGAGGAGGAGGTGGACCCAAGATAAATGAGTATGGGAGACTGGTGCCAGTAGTCACAGGCTGAGGCTAATTACAGTCTTTTCTTGGAAACTGGCACAGGCTAACTTACAGTGATAGTTATATGGAAATACCACAGAACTGTAATTAGAGGTTCAGGTTAACATAACAGTTCATGAAAGCACTTGGGTTTCTTTGCAGTTGACTTTGAATAAAGTTGTATCAGACACTGCAATATCAAATCATGAATGTCATATTTGTTGACCTGAATGTAATTATCACAGCAGAAAATGAGTGTAGAGTAGACTCTTCCAATATAGTATAGACATTATCCAAAGGTTGGGAGATATACCTTTGGTTTGTTTTTAGCAAAGGAGAGCAAGTAGTCTCATTAGCAACTGAATTCTTTGCCTAAAATTCCTTTAGGTTTGTCCTTAAAGCTGTGTGTTTCTTTTGAGATGATCAAGTCTTTATATTTGCAGAATTAAGCTGTGGAAATTACAATATCCTAAACAACGATTAACATAATTAGGTAAGCAACTATCTTTGGGGATTCAAGTGTGAAAATCTGTGTATGCATAAAACAAAAAATATGCATAAGCAGCCACAGACACACAAACATACATGTCCCTTGTATTTTCAAACTAATCTGGAACCCCTCCCTCCATCATACCCTGATTCCTGGAACCACAGGTTGGTCTTTAAAAGCCTTTCAAGCCCCATTCTAAGGAGTGCTACCAACCAATACTTTCTGCATCTTCTGCTTGCATTAAACTTCACGTTGCAAATCATGGGAGCCGTTTGATTCCTCTATGCTGCTTCTCTTCAGCCGGGGTCGTAACATAATGGGAGCTCTGCGGGATAAAGTAGATCCAGAGGAATTGTTGTATGCTTATGGTTGTTTGGTATAGTGATGTAGTGCTATCTCTGTGACTGTAGGCTGACATTCTTTTCCCTCCTCCTGAGAATATGGTGGGGTATAGTGTCTGAGTACTATTGACTTATTGAGTTAACAGGTGATCTTCCTCATTAGTTAGGGAGTACACAAACTGGACTGAGTACTAAAACATCCTTCCATTGGTTCACTCATGTGCTTTTTAGTGGGTTTTTTTCTATTTTTGAGCTAAAACTAGATAAAGACATGTTACTCTGGAGATAAGCATTTCAGGTCCATGGCTATACAGCTACGATTCAATGAAATTCTGCTTTTGAAGCAAGCCTCAGAAGATATTTAGGCTTCAGTTAAAGTTCAGCAGGTACCAGGGGCTACCTTTTAATTTACACACTAAGTGTATATTTGTTTACAAGCTCACTCCTTTACTGACAGCTAAGTAAAAAAATCCATTTAAATCCATCCAATTGTATTTTATTCAGTTTCCAGCATCATATACAGCTATATATGCAGGCACGATGGAAGACACATCATTAGGCTTTCATATTTGTGAGCATCTGCATTTTGAAATCAAAACCCCTAAAAGAAATTCTCACCATGTCACAATGGCATAAGACATGTCACTAATCAGACATAATCTCTTTACACTCCTAAATATTAGGAAATCGTTGCGAAACTTGTCTTGGACATTGAATTGTCTTTTTTTCTCTAATTTTGTTAAATTACTCAATTCAACAGATGTTTATAAACAACCAAAGCATCTAACCATTTTTGGTTTTCCAAATTTTGTGACTCAGCCTCTAAACACCTGGATGTTTCAAAAATTAAAAAAAAAAATTAAGTCCACAAAGAATATTAAACTCAATACTGCACATATACAGTGAAGTGTTTGTACAAACAAACTTATTAAAATGTATCAATCCAAAATATATTCAGCTCTAGATTTTACTGTACTTTTGGTCAGACTTCCTCTGAACCAACTAATACCAGAGAATTTCAATGTTCACACTGATCTAATACATTAGAGTTTACTATAGATGGGTTTCTTAAAAAATGTTTGCATAAAATCACAGTCAGATCCAATTCTGTTTCATTGAAGACTTTTGATTTTGCAAATCCATCTGTCAACCTTTCAGCCATGGTCAGAATGTTAGGAGAAGGCTTCTCTACACAGTGGACACGTGGACTTAGTGCTGGAAGCAAACCATTTTAACTGCAGGAAAATGAGAAAAATATATCAGTGTAAATAAACAATAAATGCAGATAAAAGTGTTAGAAGCATAGCTATATCATTGGTGGAGGGTTTATCTATGAAAATTGCTAACATGTGCAGAGAACGCACCAAAGAGCACTGCATGTAAAATACTGCTGACATATATAACTCACCAAACACGCTGTGTGGAATTTCTTTTTGCAGGTGCGACAAACCCTCTTGGGCAGGGAATAGTTGGAGCCGTGAATAATAGAGAAACAGATCATACAATCCTCTATTCCCTCGAAACACTTATCCACATTGTTCTTCCACAGAGCCAGGCCTTCCATTATGCTGCCATTCTGAACACACACAAACACACATTATAATCGGGCTACAGGTTGAGGAACAGTACCGATGTACTTACTTCCACTCTATGTTTGTGTTGCATTTCTACCTGATGTGTGAGGTAGGTGCTCAGTTGCATCATCCAATTCCTCCACTGCTGTAAAGCAACACACACGCGCCTCCCACTCTCCACAGCGATGGAGCCTAGAGGGTAATTCTGTGGTAGCTGAATCACCAACTCAATGAAGATCTCATCCACAGAATAGGTAGCAATCACCTCCCGTGCTCCAGAGCGGGCCTTCACCTGGGGCGATACGATAAATAAATAAATAAACACTGTGGTTGCCTGTGCCGTGGGGGCTCTTACAGTCAGATAATACTTAACAATCAAGTGCCAGGATCACACTTAATGAACTGAATCAATAAAATGTAATGTATTTCAAATTAAAACTGTTACAGGATCATTATATCGCAAATGTGATGCAGGTGCTGCACCACAAGATTTGTTCCATCTTAAATGTTTATATTACCTCTATTAACTTTTGGGCAATTTCCTGTAGATAATCTATGCAGAAAATGAGGTACTGATTTTACAAGTGGAACATAGAGATAAATATACAAAGATCAATTAATAAAAAAAAAGTCCTGAAAAACACAAGACACAAAAAACTGTATATAACGACAAAATAAACTGTAAATTATTTCTCAGTAAAAAGCGTGTACAAATATAAGTGAATTTGACAGACAAATGATTTGACTATAAGAAATAAGGGAAATTTGAGCCTAGAAAATGACTAAAAACTGGAAAAAATTTCAGATACACAAAGAGATCAATGTACTTGCTATCTTACAGTCATGTTGTCAATCATCTGAGTGCTGGACTGGACAGATGAGATCTCCTGGGCTGACAGAACAGGACTGATATATTTACTGGTGAACTTCTCCACAGCTGCGCTCACTCTCTTCTCTTGGCTATTCCACCACAGCCGCACCATGGCAGGCAGGTCCTGCACTGTGCTGTAGTACACACTGCATGCCAGGTGAGGGAGCTCCCACTCAACATTGCTGCTTTCTGCAGGCAAGAAAACAGAAGAGATCGAATATCTAAGCTTGTTTATATTTTATGGGACATGTACAGATATCATGTAGCTGTGTGTGTGTGTGTGTTTGTTGTTTTTACCATCAACAACCAAAGACAGGCTTTCTGTAAAGAAGGTTTTGTTCTCCTCTGAGTCTGACCCCTGACCTGGGTAGACGGGGTTCTCAGGCATCAGTTTGAAAAGATGAAGAAGTAGCTTGTTAAGGGAGCAGCTTCTCTTAAGATACTGAGCATAATGGGCACGCAGCTGAAGACAAATCAGAAGAGCATTCATTATTATGACGATACTTTGATATCAACATTTCTCTTCTCCCACATAAAAGCCAACACTCTCAATGGAACGTACAAAGCTATTTGCTATACTCAAACATTATAGTCACAACCAGAACCAATCAATCTGATCATCTTGGACCAGGAATTGTAATGACTTACATGGGAGGGTGAGGATTTGAAAAAGATCAGTAGTAGCTTCCAGGCCAGCAAGTACCCCAGGATGCAGGAATACTCTACACTGAGAGGCTGGACCACTGCAAACTCTCCTACTTGAAGGCCGGGCAGGATATTGTCACACAGCTCCTCACAGGTTGACAGGATAGCCATCAGAGAGACTGGAGGAGACCTGAGCAAAAAAATTAAAATTGATCTGTAGGAATTGTTTAAATGCATCACCTATAGTCCAAAAGGGTGTTTACATACCTTGTGTGAAAACACCTAGAAAAACACTCATTATAACAAACACAACTTCCACTTTTACTTACAGACATGGCTCATCTCTATCGTCATCGGACTTGTTATCATCTCCTTCTCCCTCACATGCAGGCAGCTGAGGCATGACTCTGGATTGACAAGACGTAAATGTGCATATAATCCTTAGTTTTATAACCCACTATGTTTTTGGTATGAGCCAAACAGAATTTGAGATTTTTGTGTTAATTTAAGGAAAAGTCAGCAGTATTTGCAAGCACGCACAATGACACACACACTCTCAAACTAATCCCTTACTTTTCTAACAAGTAGTAGACAGTGATTTGCAGAG
>JANJYQ010247392.1:5110-18528 GCA_024605255.1 Rastrelliger kanagurta | reverse complement strand
GTGTGTGTGTGTGTGTGTGTGTGTGTGTGTGTGTGTGTGTGTGTGTGTGTGTGCGCTGCTTTATGTGTATAATGCCAATATGCTAAAAGAGAAGAATAGAAGTATTGTTTGAGAAGGGTACATACTGTAAGTCAATGCTGAAATGCATTAAGAGGTTTGTGGTTGCTACTGAAAGCTTGCTCCTAGGTAGTGGGAAAGAAAGTAACATTTTATGTATAATTAGTCAGGAAATTATTTACCCAAAGAGGTATGGGAGTTAATGGCTATTTTTTTTTTTATTTGATGAATTCTATGGAGGATTTGTGACATTATAGTGGAAAATGCTAACAGATTACACAATACACTTAGGGAATACAAGAATATATAAAAGCAGAGGAAATAGGGGTTGAATGAATACGTACAAAATTAAATCCATCATCTAGATTCAGACTAGAAAATTAAATTTGTCTAGGAATTCAATAATAATTTCATTAATCTTTATTAACCCACTTATGTACTGTAGTTGCTTATCATAAATGTATGGAAGTATGACACCCTTTACAGTATGTTAATGGTTTAAATTTGAAGAACTAAAATCATCTTATGAAGAATTTATTAATAGTAATTTACAGCTAAATGCATCAATAGCTTTAACAGGTTATGTGTCACAAAGTAAAACTAACTTCTTAGACAACAAAACAAAACCCATTAACAGGTGATACGGCTGTGCATCATGAGTAATTAACATTCAAAGTTACTCTGAAGTGAGCAAAGACGTCCCATCAATAATATGACTCCCCATCCTCCCATCTTCTCTAAAAATCTCTCTCGTGTCAGACATCGGAGGAGCTTCTCTGTAAGCAAGCGAGGCAGCATGTTAATTGGAAAGGACCCCGATCTGCACCTTGAAGCTTTTCAACAGAATCTCAAAGTGTTGCATCTCACCATAGTGTTGCTGTCTCTGTCTATCCCCCAGCAGATTTTCCAGATGTTCCAGCTCAGTTTTAAAAGCAAATTTACCTGATATACAGTATGTAGTCAAAGTTTAAATTGTAACATTAATTATAGACTGCATACAGAGACTCTCCTCCGGATCTAAAGTGCTCAGCTGCAACTCTGATGACAGCCTTGTTGCCAGCCATGGTTGTACAACACCTGTATGATTGATGAACCCCATTAATGCTCTCATGCATTCATCAAAGTCTTTTAAAGGCTTGAGAACATCCTGGAGTCACCAAAATATGCACTTTAGGTATATTGCCAGAGGTGGCTGCAGGGGCTAGCACACAACATAACATCAGTCAGAGTGCTCATTAGGGATTCAGTTACATGTGTGATCAAATATATAACTGTCCTTTAATCAGGTGGCCGTTCCGGCCTCTGTGCCTGCTGCTGCCGGGGACAAGAGAGAGATCAATTGGCATAGGGCAAGGGTTGCGATTGAGTCTTTATTCCCATGAGGGTTTGATTCATCCATCAAGCAGCAGGCACGTTAAGTAGAAACATACTTACTGTAGCACTTTCCTGACTGATTTGTCAGGTTCGTCTACTGCTCCCCAAACCTCAGGTACAGAATGTGATCTGACTTAATCAAGACTTAACTAAAGTACTTTCTTGATCGTGTAATATTAGATTGCACTTAATGTGAAACCTAGAGACATAAGACACCAAAATTGCACTCAGCAGCTAGTTGAGTATGCTTGAGTAGTAAGAGTAGTTTCGAACTTTAGTTAGAAAGACACACATTCAAATATTGAGATTAAATCAATTACAGTATAGAGATGATATAGACAAAGATGATATAGAGACAAGGTGGGTTTATTTTAGACACTTGAAGGTTCAAGTGAAGTAAAACTAGACACTTTGCTCTTTTGCAGTGTTGAACCAATGTTTTAGCAAAGACCATCAGCTCATAGTAAGACATACCACAGACTGTTTAGATGCTGATTAGATGCAGAGTTTTCCTTTCCAGAAAATCATCTGATGTAGTCTGATGTAAGTTTTCCAAGTCTCTTAAGTCTACTCTTGCACTGTATTAAATTACTGTCTCTAATATGAAAAGGGTGACTAGCAGTCACATGCAGAGCTATCATTCAACTCTGCATTACTCCTCGAGTACTTAGCATCTTTTATTTCATTGTATCGATTTTCCATCTGCAACTTATCCGCTGTGGTTCTCATACCAGCTGTGCACCACCAAACACCAGTCCCACAAAGTTAATATCCAGCTGGTGAATAAAGTTGAACATGTAGCTGCTAAAGACACAAATATTGTATCAGCTCATAAAAACAATTTTATTCAACACTGTTCAAGAGTGACATGTCCCATCTCTATCTGGCAGATGGTCACTTATCTCATAAATCCCTTAAGGTATTTGGCCACTCCTTTATTATGGACTGGCCCCAGTGGAAAACAAACCTGCATACCTGTCATTGTCATAATTTGCCCATAATCCTTGCACTGTCATATCAGGAAGAGAAGTAGAGAAAAATCTAAATAGAATCAGTTACTGTTATAATATCTAATTAATTTTCATTATCCAAATAGCTCACTTTCTGTTAAAACAGAGAATACACACACATGTACCCATACTATAAATTATCATCACAATTCTTTGTAAATCTTACTTTTCATAATCACCTCTATTCCACTCAGTGTCAGATTGTGAGGCCTACTAAACGTACCATGTATAACACAATGTGCTCAGGGCAAACACCTTCATTAAACCGTACAAGCCGAACATGCAGCAAGAATCACATTAATTGGTACAAGCCTTACAGATTTTTGCACCTACGAGCTCTGCATGTTGATGAGTGTTCAGAAAGAAGAAGAGCAGCTCAAGCAGGGCGAAGGGATGTCATGCATGTAATGCTTAAGTTAAATGATTGGTCATTTTTTAACACATTTTGGCACAACATACATGACTACTAATAACATGTATTGACATAATACAGATTAATTCAGCTGTCAAAAAATAAATGCAACTTTGTGTATATTTGGTGGAAGTTAAATACTTTAGTGAGAATATTATTTGTGTTATATTGTGTATATATATTTCACTCAAACCAGACTTAAGGACATTTAGTGACAAGTAAATAAAATTTATTTACTCTTTACCCTAAATTGCAATGTGACGAATGTCACGAAGTGACGAAAGATCAAAAACAGATACATGCGAATTTGGTCAAATAAAATTTTAAATGCAAAATACAAACAGATTAAAACATACACATGTATTACATATAGTAAAATTCATGATCGATTTCTCTAAGTTAGCTAACAAGGACACTTTGTTTCATTGTTTGAAAAACACAGTTATACAGAACTAATGAAGCCATCAAGAAGCAGATAAACAGTATTGTACATCCCTGAATAGATGTTGTATTCAAAAGTTGTTTATCTGTCTTTCTAATTGATGGATGAATAGACAACCTTGTGTAACAATGATTTGAAGATGGAGAGAATTTTCCCGTGAAACATGGTGCAAACAACTACTAAAATGCCCCCACTGGGTTAATCAAACACAATTCTGTTGCCCCTCCCAGCTGGATGTCAGTTATCCAACAGCCTTGCACAAATTCACACCCATGCGCTACAGATGTGTGTGGACCATCTAATGAAGCTTTCTTTGTCCCAGTGTCACAAAGTTTAAGCTGCTCCGGTGCAGAAATGAGACCCACCATGCTGAGCTTGAGGTTTTGAAGCTCTTGTTTTAGAAGTTGCTGCAGCATCACCTCCCACAGAACAGACATTCTGGCAAACACGCGCAGACATACAATCCATGCAGTTTCCTTTTTGTTGTAACTGAACCCACGGAGTTAGGAGCTCTGCTCTCTTAGATCCTAGATATGCCAGGCCTGTCATGTACTGAACTGTAGACAATCTCTCTAATGAGACTTGCCTAATATAGTTACCTGGAGTGTTTGCTCAGTCTTCTACAAACACTGCTGCCATCTGTCTGTCTCATTCCCTTCATATGCACATTCAGAGCTGTTCAGAGAAATTTTGTTGTTGATCATATCTGCAAGCTTTCAGTTCTATACGTTTTCGTTAGGACCTCACCATGTGCAGCATTATCAGGGGATATGATAAATGGTCACATTCATCAACATGCACAAATATTCTACTTTATACTTCCTTGTACCATCTCTCTCAGCGCATCAGACCCCTTAATATAGTCATCTATCATTAAATTTTCCCCTCTTACAAATGAGGAGAGAAAAGCATGCCAATTAATCTTCATCTAACACCCACGGAGCCTAGCAAACATCCTAGTATTGCTGGTGCTTTCCTCATTTTGGCAGTGGTGTCTGCACAACCTCGTTTATCTCCGGTGCTTGTGCTTCAACTGTTACACAGGCCAGGAAAACAGGAATCCAAGTCTTAGCAGACACAGAAATAAGAACAGTTGCACAGTATTAAAACCTGGATTATAGTGGTTGTAAATAGGCTACTCCTTGAGTGCACACAGTGTCAAATGAGTCTTAATATTGCCTGGGGTGTTCCCCCCTCTCATTCCTTTATAATACAATATGAAGCTATTACGCAAAAAAAAAAAAAAAAGAGACACGATTGCCATTTTGTTCCCGGCTCTAATTGCAGATTAAAGACAAAAAGTGAGTCCAGCAGATGAAAATGTCACTACTTTGTCACTTTGCTTTCTGAAGAACGGAACCACTATTAGCCTCACGTCGCGGCCTTCAGAGCAAATGACTGTTTGAAGGCAGCGGGGGCCTGTTGCCATATGGCACGAGACAGCGACAAAATTGAATAAACAGAGGAGATTTGCGAAAACAAAGCAGCAGGAGTGCATCATTAGACAGCAGTTGTCCGTGAGAGAGACTGCAATTCAAATAGGCAGAGGGGTCACACAGAGAGTAACAAAGTGCGAGGATCAGTGTGAGGGCTGCCATAGTTAATTTTTAGACTACTCATTCCCCTCCAGCTATGGAGCAGCAGCAGACATCAGATACAGCAGTTTGTTCCATATGCATACAGTGTGTTCCTTCTCAAGCTGATAGCCATTCTTCTGTAGTGTAACTTCTGTGGAAATACAGTTAACTCCTCAGAATGATAATGTGATGTTTTATTAATCACCATTGGGATATTATTTTATGTGACTTCTTCCTCTAGAGTTCAGAGATTACGGTCAGCGTCAGTCCTTCAGGGATTCAGAGCCTTTCTCAGAACACTTCAGCAGGATGAGTAGAGCGGGAAACTGGCTTTCAATAAAAAAAAAAAAAAAAGTTTTTTTAGTTTTCTAACTTTTCAAATCTTTAAGAGGTCTCATTAAATGCCAATTTCTTCATTTGGAGTGGAGAGTCAAACCAAAACTCAATGCTCTCCTTAGTTTGCAAGTTCAATGAATGTCACCGTATAACTTTAATTTAAGCAAATTGGTCAAAGCAGGTGTAAACAAATTAAAACAAATCGAACACTGGCATAGAAATAGAGCACAAACAGAAATGTGGCTGTTTTTCACTATCACAGTTAAAATATTGAAAAGTCGCATTATGTCAAAGGAGAATAAAGCAAAAATTTAAATTTATTTATTTTTTTATTTAAAAAATAAATTAAATAAAGTAAAAAGGTGTAACATCATCACTTACCTCTGCATGTCTCTGCTATTTCAAGGATGTATATTTCCAAATTGGGTATTGAATATTATTTAAACTATACAAGTTAAAAAAAACATCATCAGACGACAACACCACATCAATAACAGTTTCCATGGAATTCTTTTTTCAACAATCTGCTGTTTGACAGTAGCCACTTGTGAACCTTAGGTTTGTGTTTTAATCAAGTAAGAGGCGACATACCCTGGTCACAAGAATAAGGCATTAAGAGTAGGCATAAATGCATTCGGAGTCTTGATTGCAGAGAAAGTTATTTGGTCATAAGTACAATCTTGAATCTGATTCAGTAATTCACTACCAGTCAAGTATGAAGTGAAGCCAGGACTGGTGAAAAGTGAACTCTGTAGTTGCTTTTACATAAAAAGAACCACTCCCCTGGTGATGTATGTGTGCGTACATATGGATTTGTGCACATGTGTGTGTGTCTCCATGTGTTTGCTTCGTACACAATGTTTTAATGGTGTTCGATTAGGAACAGATTGCTTGTTGGCTCCAGCACATCAACTCAAAATAGGTCAATAAAAGCAGGTTGACTGTTTCAGTTCACTGTTCACAACTCTAATTCTTCCACCCCCAAATACTATTGCTAATTTTAAATCATCAAGTCTACTGATGTATTTGGGTTAGGGTGTCACACCTTTTCACTTTCTCCAGGATTTATATTTCACTGCATGAAAAAGCATCTCTAGCCTAATAAAACCTAATGTGACCACAACCCGTAACACATTAGCTCAGCCATCTCATTGCTTCTATGAGTTATCACTAGCAGCATCATTTCAGATCATTCAAGTGGTTGTTTTTATCTGATCGTTGCTTTTGTTCATCCCCCTATGAAGGAAATTGGCCAAGAAGCGTAAAGAGACTCTGAACAGCACCCGCCAGGAGATGACAGTGATGGTCAACTCCATGGACAAGAGCTACACGGAGCAGGGTACCAACTGTGACGAGGCACTCTCCTTCATGGACACACACAACCACACACTGAACACCCGCAGCGAGTGTGCGCTCACACTCAACGGCCGCAGCGAGTGCACCCTCACTCTCAACGGCAGAGGTAAGATGGCCTTGCATCAGCCTACCTGCCTTTGACAGTCACACACCCCAAGTATGGTGGAGGCAATTTATTTGGTTTGGTCAGGTGAGAAGGAAATCAAACTTGGATGCACAGGAAATGTTCACACCAGGACATCATGATACATGACTCTGGTCTTCTTCCAAGCAAACTGTGCTGTGCTCATTTGGATTTTCAAATGCAATGTGAAAATATCTATTTGCTTCTGCGCTAGGAATGGAGTGATAATTGTTTTGACTCCAACACTAAAAATCTGAAAATTTCAGGTATCAGCAGTCAGCATGAGGCCATATGACTCTTCCTTAGCACCATTAAGATGGTGGGGGTTTTGCTCATTTACCACAGTCAGCTGCATAAATTAGCACTGAATTTTAATTTTTAATGGAAAAACTGTCTTAATGTCTCTTTATTTTTGCATTGTTCAAACTAAGTTTTTTTTCAGTCCATGCAAATGATTTGACAGTAATTTTGCAGCTTTTGAAAAACTACCCATCATCACGAGTGCTAGTGGTTGTCAACGGGGAGCCAACATCTTCAAGACAGCTCAAAGGGAATTTAGTTTCATTTGACAGAAGAGACTTTGATATGATTTTGTGAAAGATTGTTAAATATTTTCATCTTCTTTAATCGGAGATGTATCCTTGCTCGTAGGCCCTCAAAGGATTGTTCTTCCTTTTTTACACATTCCTCTTATAAATTTCTTTATTTTTTGTAATTGAGTTTTACTAAAGTAACAAAAATATAACTTAATTCAAGGATACTGATAATGTGCAGATAGGATTCTGCTGCTGATACCTGCATGAGAGCTGTGTTAATACTCATGTAAACACTTGTTAATAGCCTGAAGGGAGTTTTGTATTTTGATCAATAGTCAAGGCTTCTTGAAATCCAAAACCTGACCTCAGTAGGGTTTAGGATTACTCCAGTAAACATTAGCCTTTTTGAGACGTCTGCCACGAGGTCAACTCAGCTCTGTTCTGTTTTCAATTCACAGAGGAACCACACAACACATAAGATGCGCTGTGATACGATAACCTATTAATTTTCTCTGTCCCAGGTTAAAGTTAATACTTTGTTGATAGACAGCTCAGCTAAGTCTGCACCCAGGGTTTGACCTGGTATAATCCCAGTCAAAACCATCAGATTAAAACTCCACAGCAGCTTTTGTCTCCACACCCCTGCAGGGGATGAGCCCCAAAGATGGTCTGACCTTGATTAACTGTCTGTTGGTGTGGATGCTCAAATCTGGCACTCTGTCTGCCAGCGCAAATGATTTAAATGCATTACTTTTTACTCTGCCTATCAATGTAATGCCTTCAACACTGCACCCTAAACCTCTCACATGCTTCATGACCTTATATGACAGTCAATAGTGTCATTTTGGCTCATGGCAGATTATTGTCACGAACGTGCTACACTCATAACCCAAACCCTGTTAGCATGGCAGTTGGCTCTGATGATGCAGGAAAGGCCCTGATTGTGTTGCGAGTCCAGGTGGCAAACCAAGTTGCCAAGGGTCTAAATGTACATTGACTTCATTGTACATATGAGTACTGTTCAGCTATGGTACAGGAATGGTAATAGTAGAAAATAAATTAATTAGCCCTGAACCCTGACTTTTTTAATCTACTGCATTCATTTGACAGCCTTAATGAGCTACTTTACAAATAACACTTTACTTAGTAGTTAGAATCAATCAGTAATAATAATAAACTCTGACAGAGACCATATTTCTGCCTAATGAGAACTTTTTTAATGTTTGATGATTTTAATGTGAGACTATAACTTTTGGGGAAAGAAATAGCACAAATTTCTCTTTTAAAATGAAAAGTTTTATTCATAATAAAAACAGTACAGTTAATCCCAACACCATTCAATATAAAGTTCTCAGTGTTTTTCCTGAAACAGCCTCTCTTGATCAGGTATGACCAATGGTGGCTAATGATACGTTAGCTAACTAGATTGATTTTGTTGTTAAAGTGACTTAACTAGATATCTTCATTGGCATCTTTACTTGGAAGTAAGAAAAAAACAAACTGTATCATGAAATGTTTATTGCCACATTCCTATCTGTCATGTTCCCTAATGATGATATCTTTTAAAGCAAATTATTTTCCATCATCCTGTTATCAAAGCATGCAGTCACTGTTCAGCAATAGTCACATAAATGAATTTAAATGCCCTTAAAGTGTTGTAAAAAATAAATATTTAAATATTTGGTTTACACGTATGACAATGAAAATATTTACTTACCTACCTCTTGTTGTCAGTTTATTGCAGTTTTTTTTTTTTTTTAAATCTGCTCAATGTCTCAATAATTGTCCCAAATTTCTGCTTCTGCTGCAATACAGTGTTAATAAATACAATATTGTTTGTCCACTGAAAAATGACATTTATTGTAGGGCAAGTGAAAAAATTGTGATTCTAATTTGGGTAACTTGTAATGGTGTATTTTCACATTGTGCTTCTGCTGTGTTTACTTAACCTCTGAACAGTTCCTCCATCACTGAGCAATACTAAACTATTGATGCTATTAATGCCTTGTACGTGTTCTCTTTCAATCTGTAGCTGGATCCTCTCCCTCCTCCTTCACACTGCCTAAAGCCAATACCCTGAGCACTTCCATCCCCACCAACTCATACTACCCAGGTAAACATACAGTGTATTTCCTCACACTAATCCTGTATGTCAACACAGAAGTGCTTACTGTAGCCAGTGATGTGGTGCTAAATCAGAGCGTAAAAGTCATCTCAAATGTGCAGAAGTATCAGGTTAAATTAATAAGAGACAATATTTTCAAACAAGTATCAATTTGTTTTAATTTCTCAGTAAGATCATATTTTTTATGTAATTTACAGACCTTTGCACAAATGTAGGGTATAAATTTACCTAATAGTTTGTATCTGCTTTAAAAATTAGGTTTCACTAATGAGAAGGTAGATAAATTGGCTTTAAATGGGTTTACACCCTGCTACATCCTTGGTTTTAAGAGAAAGTAGTTTATTTCAGCTCACTGAGATGGAATATAACTGTTCAATTACGACTGCAGTTTCTCTAAATTATATCCATAATTGTATATCTTGTGTAATCAGAGCACAGCTCATTGATTAGATAGAGTAATGGGCAGCTATATTTGTAATCAATTAAACTCAGTCTAATTAGCCTTTTCCTCAGAATATGATAAGTTTCTTGTTATGCTTCTTGGCAAGAAACCAAAATACTGTCCATGAGTTTTATTGTTTTTTTGTGGATTTTGTTGGTTTCTTTTATTTACTGCAACTCTCTTTCCTCCTTCAACTTCTGCACTTGTTATGGGGTATGAGCAGATCCCTTTGTGCCAACTGCCATCTTAGGTGAGACACATTTTCTTTTCCCATCGCTGTTGATTATTTATTCAAAGTTTAAGAAAATGGCAGTACATTACACTCATGAGATCGCTGTTTGAAGACTTAACTGTGAGGACAGAAAAGCACAGATTGTTTTTTTTTCCCATTTTTGATTTGGTTGGCTCTTTTACTAAAGATGGCTTCCTCACCTTCATACCTGCCTGCTGCTTTTCCCCTCCCTCTTCCTCTTCCTCCCTCTTCTCCTTCCTTCCCTTCTTCCTCTCCCTCCTGGTCAAACGAGGGGCTCTCCTGGGCTGAGGCTGGCTTCACTCCATCCCATCCGCATTGCGTGTCGTGCGTGTGATGTCACATACGTGTTTGACCTCTCATATGCATGGACAGACATGTGGACTGGATGTGGGGGAGTGTCTAGGGGGGCAACGGGGGGGCAGTTCGCCCCAGCGAACCAAGGCTACAGCGTGCTGAAGCCATAGCAGCTGCACTGAGACGCAAACAGAAATCGAATACAGGCAAACAGTGTGTGAGGGAAACAAAAAAATATATTCTCTCTTAGTCCCCCTCACTAAAAATTTTCAAAAACAGGATGCGTTCGGTCTGAACATCTAAAGTCTAGCATTAGCTGTGCCGCCCTCCCCTCCCTCCCCTCTCTCCTCACTACTCATTTAACTCCCCTCCCTCCCTCCAAAACAACAACCTTTTCTATTATTCTTTTTAATGTCGCTCCCCCTGCCTTTGGCTAACTGCTAGTGACCTACTTGTTTTTGTTTTGGTTTTACCAGTGTTTATTCATCCTGTTCAGTGATAAAATAGAATTATAAAAAAGCATTTTGTTCTTCTCTTAATTATTACTGGCCTTTGTTGAGTATGCACAGTAGCTTAAAATGCAGCATCTTATAGAAGCAGATGCTTTTCTACCAGCCAAGCACATGTAGTTACTAAGTGGGGCACTAGAACTGTAATAATTCAACACTCAAGGCCAAGAAGAAAGATGCAATAAGCAACTCTACTCTAGTTCCATCACAACCACCGTGACAGCATTTAGTACACAACTTAGAGTTAGGATGTATATTTTTCTCATTAGTGCAACTTAAAGCAGCATCTTTCATCATCGCTGTTATGACAGCTGCGTATGTTAGTTCCACATTTAATGAAGCATGAAACAATTAACACAAAATTACAGCAGCCAGAAAAGGTTAGATGCTTAGATCACGGAGGACTTGTAGTGTTTCTTATTTTACTACAGATTTCTTTTTTTAAAATTGGTGTGCATACAGGTGTCACCACTAGCATATGCAAATATAATTATAGCAATTAGAAAGAAAGATTCAAAATGTCAGAATACTCAAAAAATAATTGGCATCATTAGAGTATGCAAGTCGTAGATCTGAAACAATTAGTTTGTTCCAAAGACGACCAATATTTCACCATTATTTTCTCCCTTGAAATCCATGACTTCCTTGTTTTGTTCTTTTACTTTTGTCATGCAATGTTGAAATTGCCCCATCCATCCACTCAACATCCCCCCTTGACTAGGCTTTCTACTTAGGCAGTTTGGGCTGAGAAGGCATGTGATCTTGCCCTGTAGTGTAGCTCTAAAACACTCTACTGTAACAGGTTCTCATGCTGTATTGTTGCTTATCCCCTTTCTCCTCTCTCTTCTCCTCTCTTTCTCTTTACATACGTAACCTCTTATGTATCTGCTATCTAAAAAGTGCCCATTAATGGTAAGTTTTCCCAAGTGGGCCCTGGGTTGGGGGAAGGAGGTGGTGTTTACTCAGAAAGCAAGTGAGAGGCTGCTTCTGATATGGACATTACGACATTTATTGCATGACCAGTGGACATGTTAGCATCTCACCACCCTCCGTACTGTGCCACCAAGCCACCATTAGCCTAGCATGGTCAAAGTACGTACAGTGCCCCATGGCAGCATCACCCCATGGCATTCTCCTCCCATCTCTGCTTCCCTCCTGGGTTGTTGTTTTTTTTTCTTTATTTAGGGTTATTTTGTTTTTCATATTTCGGGGAAGAATGGGTGGCAGGGGTTGAATCCACGCTGTGTCTGTGTGATGCTTCTGACGGTGCCTGCTGCAACATGCTCACTGTGGCCCACCGCACCCCCTCACATCCTCCTCCTCCATGTTTCTGGACACCCTCCATCGTCCGCTGGCTCCCCACAGCATCTGTGCCTCATGTCTGCCACTGACTGGATTACAGTATGAAAGAGCTGGAATGGACACTGACTCTCAATATGAGCCGTAGCCCAAACCAGCATACTGTACTGCCAGGGAAAAAAAGTAAACTTGTTGTTTTACAGCATCTTTATGTGGATTGTTATAATCACTTTCTATTTTATTCTGACACTAACTATATTAAGTTCTAATAGTATAGGTGCTACACCTAAAGCTCCTTGTTTTTTAAAGACTATAGGATGCTATACAGTACAGTAGGCCTATTATATCAAACATTTTCTAGCCACACACTGAGACAGATGGACCTGAACCTTCCCACCACATGACTCATCCTATTACTCAATGATGTTGTGTTGTTGTGACCATCCATAACAAACAGATTTCTAGTTGAGTTGTTTGTCAATCTGGAGGGTTATGACATAATGCTTAACAGTAAATGAGATAATCTGTTAATGGGAACTGTTGTACAGTAAGTGAGATATTAACTGGTAGAGGAGTGGCAATGCCCAGACAGCTCATTTCAACTTAATATGTCAATAAATTGTCATCAAATACCTCTGACATTTACTGCTTCAAGCATTATGTCGCCCACATGTAACTTATCACTATTTACTAATGAATCATGTAAGACTCCTTCCTCTCTGTCCTGACCTACTCTGGCCTCTCCCTGTGTTTGTGTCCCACAGATGAGAGCCAGAACATGGGTAGTGACACTAGCAGCCTGGTGCAGTCACACACTCACTCCCTGAGGAAACGGGAGCCCGTTGACGTACCGTACCAGACGGGTCAGTTGCACCCGGCGATTCGCGTGGCGGACCTCCTCCAGCACATCACCCAGATGAAGTGTGCAGAGGGCTATGGCTTCAAGGAGGAGTATGAGGTAGGATGCAACCATAGACTGTAAAAAGATGCAACTCATCTGTCATCCGCCACTATAGATATTGAAAACACAGATGAAGCCTGTTGATAGACTTGTAACATCTCCACTAAAATTCTTTAGTGGAAATGTTGAGTTTGATAGAAGATTTCATCTGTGTTTGTGCAAAGCCCTATGTCTCTTTCTCTGTCTCTCTCTTTCTCTCTCTCTCTCTCTCTCTCTCTATTTTGCACTGCGCAGCACAACTGTTTTGTTTCTCCCCAGATGCACTTTTATGATAAATTGTTAATGTACCCCATCTCAGTGTGTTTACGGTG
>JANJYQ010246973.1:4077-16790 GCA_024605255.1 Rastrelliger kanagurta | reverse complement strand
CAGCTCAGTAATGGTAATGTGTTCAAGGTAGAGATGCATAAAAGGCTGTAGATCACATGCTGATGTAAACAATGCATGCTGAAAATAAGAATCAAAGACTTTACAAATGTTTTATAAGGTAGGAAATGCTTTTGCCATGTTTGCTGCATACCAAGTGCTCTAGAGGAAAAAAAATGTGTGTGTTTGTTTACCGCAATTAACAAATTCAGTTCACTTCAGCCTGGGCAAGTGGATTCTGACAACAAGCACATGATGGACAAACTGTTTCCCTAAGTGTCTGTTCTATAAGAGAAAAATAAAACAAAAACAAAAGCAAACCACCCTGGTCTCTAACAAACATCCAAAGTTATGGGTATGGTTATGTACAGTACTCAGCCTTTCTATTCGCTTCAGTTATCTGTGAGTCACCTGACCTCAAACAGACGGCTGGAGCTCCAGTAAGCACGAAGCACGCAATGCCTCCAAGGTACCAATTTAGATCAAGGGATGCGCATTTAGCAGTTTGTTTTTTCCAGGGTTTTGTGTTTGCTGGACAAACAGCTCCTGTTCATTTGTACTGGGGGACAGCAAATGGTGTGTTTTCTGTGAGTCTAACCCCACTCTAACACATTCCTCTTTCGGTAACTCCAGTGATGCCTTTAAGTTTATGAGAAACACACATGTACAATATCAATCACAGCAGGTATACATTATTCAATGGGAACCTTGGCACAGAGTTCAAATATTTGTTTGGGCAGGGACGACTAGATCTGAGGACAGAGCGTGGGAGAGGACGCTGACAACAGAAGAGTCACTACCCCACAGCTGAGCAATAAATGCAAAGTATTGTCCAATCACTGCCACTGTCTGTGAACCCCCCCTCCCCTCTTCTCGCCCCTCAGAAAGAGAATTAAACCCCTCACTAAGTCAGTAGCTCAGCATGCTGTACAGATATTAGCTTTGCTTTCAGACATGTTTAAATATCTCTGCTCTGTCTAATCTGATGGGTCTGACAGCATGCTAATACACCTCAGAGGATTTGGTACTATTTAAAGCAGTGATGATGACCTGAGTACTCTTTATATCTGTCAAGTGTATCTGTAGCAGCAGAATTTACAGTGCACTCAAGTCGTGATGGGGCTCACACTAAACTGCAAGCATACAGACATACAAGAGGCCCCGTTGAGTGGTTGTAAAAAGCAGATTCACTTTAGCTTGATGTTTGTTGGGAATAACAATGGAAGTCCTTCATAGAGTTATGATATTACATAAGGACTTTTAGATGAATGATTTCAACCAGTGCCAGCACTACAGATGGACTAGTGAGGGGAAAAAAGAGCTGGTGTATCTAAAACTCTCACAGATGTGATTAGACCATTAGAGATAAGGCATGGTTTATCAAATCTACATAGTGGCCAGCCAATCACTTTATTCCCAATCCTTAAAAACACACTCACTATGTTCCTCATGAGCAAGAAAACATCAAAGGCACACACCTAAAGCATTTGTGCTGTCACTGAGAGATATGAGGAGAATAGTGAGAGGATTAAAAACTTAGGACAAACAATGTCCTGCTGATAGCAAACATTATGTCTGGCCTGGACGACATATTCCGGGGAGACACGATTGTGAGGACATACGAGGTCTGCAGGGGGAACGGTGCAGCTGACACTGTTGCTGGGAGAGAGAAGGAAAGGAATAAGCCAAAGCCACAGGACCAGGAGGGTGGGATATTAATCCCTTCACTGCTGCTGCTAAATTGAAAACTTGGCAGCAACCAGAACATCAGTATAGCACTACACCCTTATTCAATCCTTTTGAAAAGTGCAAGATGGAGATACGCTGCAGAATTTATGAAGTCTCTTTTCATGAAGGTGTGACCACCATGAAAACAGAGGTTCAGCTTCTCGTTTTGCATGCCAATTAAACCCCACCACCAACATCACAACCATTTCAACAAAATAAGTACATTTAAAAAATAAATAAATAAATAGAGTCTACTGTCTGCCTGTTTGGATGTGGATAAAGACAAAATGCAAAGGCTGAATTTGTAGCAATTTGTTTCAGGAAACAGTTCACAGTTCCAAAGCCCCTCTGTGGACATTTTAACATGGTGCTCCAAGAGCTCACAGCTGTACAGCGTTTGAGCAGAGTGACGGCTTCCAAAAGCTGCCTAATCATCACAGACCATCTGGAAAACAACTGGGCCGTGCACTGTCCACTGGACTGTGGTAGACAGACAAGAGAAACAGAGAGACAGAAAGAGAGAAAGAAAAGCATATATAGTGAGAAGGTGCATCATTGACTGGACATAATATGACAGCTGCATCAATGTTTACAGGTTTCAGAGATACCCAACGCACAGATGACACATATTTTGAACATAAAAAATAACTGGATTTCATTAAATCTAAGAAACAAAGGCTGATTTCCATCATATGAACACATGAACTCAACTAAATCAAGGGTATTTAGAATATCTGACATCAGAAGAGAGCAGAAAAGTACCAGGATACTGGAGTCATAAACCAATTCTCTCTGATTTTATATCCACTCTTTAATCTAATTTTCTTTGTAAAATTATTATGAGGCTGCAACATCAAATTCTCTGTTGTATAACTAGGTGATTGGAATAATAGTATGATAGTAAACCATTAAGTTGACACCAGTGAAGACAGCTGTCCCCAGACTCAACCCAGCACAACATCAGCAAAGGATGGCTCATTGCAGATTACTACAGGGATTACTCAAGTTCAACAGCTCTCTCAGCATTAAACCAAACACACCACACAACTAAGAGGCTTTAGGGCCATATAATTACTGTAGGCTGAAGGCTCCCCTACTAAACCCAAGAGGTAGGCCTGAATTCAATCAATGTACTATATAGCATTTAAACATACATATTTCTTCATACTGGACATTAAAGGATAAGGCCAGCATTTTTTTTTGTTCTTTTCTTACGGTCAGCAAATCAAATACGCAGAGCAAAGCCTGATGTGTTTTTTTTTGTCTGTGCTGTAGACCTCCATTGTTAGCCAAATACTTAAAAGTTTAGAAACAGCTTAGAGAGTAATAACATAATAAATTCTGGAGAAAAATATCACAACTAAAGTTCTTTGAGAAATTTGCAATGTACAAGTTCAAAATGTTGTGACGTGTAGCACATCATGCTCACAGCTAAAAACTTGACAGATGTTATTTGTCTCTGGAGCCATTTCTAAACAAGCTACCATAACCGTGGTGTCACCCAGTACAACACTGAGGTTCACTGACAAGAAAATGTTGCATCAGATCTTAATGTGTTAATAGTTTTTGGATAGCAATGGAAGAATAAGATACACAAGCTCTGATGCCCACACAGTACTTGTAAGTAGGATGAGTTTATTGCTGGTTTGGCTCTTGACATGAATTTTGTTGACGTTAAGCAATAACATTTTAAAAAATAAAATCGCAGGGCTTGACCTTTATCTTCTGTATATAATTCACATTGAAGAACAAGCACATTTTGCTAGAGAAGAAAAAGTTGTAGAACAAAACAGATCCAACAAAACAGAGCCAGTCTTATGTGCACTCTAACACTGTTAAATGGGATCACTGCAGACAGAGGCTCTTGATCCTGTTAAAAGCTGCTGTGTTTTTAGTTTCTATACACACACACTCAATAGTCTTGAAAATATTCCTTTACATAGAATAAAGGGGGAAATGAGGAGTTTGAGTGCACATGATATTAAACAACAAACACATTACAGAATGCTAACACGGGCAGCCAGGAATCAGATGCAGAGAATAATTTTGTCTGATGTAGGTTTTTACAGAGAGAAACTGTCTTAATCAGCACCTGGAGCAATCACTGACATCAGAAGATCTCTTACACATATGTTCACACACAGAGCATCCAAACACCCAAACACACATGCTCTTTTCTCCCAGTGCTAGCCAGATGGCAGGGACCCCACAGAGACTCAAACGCGTGAGAGCGGTCTGAGCAGCTCAAAGCCCGCCTGGTTATCTGTCTGTTCCTCAGTCAGCACCCAGCCTCACAGCACAGAGTTATGGAGCCAGGGACAGGCGTGATGTACAGCAGATCCAGATCCACCAGTTTCCCTCTTAAATCACATTACACACACACACAAGTGTGCTGCGTTAGTATGAAGCCCTGACATTTAGTGAGTCAGCAGCCACAGCCATTGAAACCTACCCTTGCCAAGAGGGTGAGTAAACAGTCTCTAAGAGGTTTGCAGAAAAAAGGCATGGTCCCCGGAGTGTAATATGTTGTTAGCTGTGTGTGTGGGAATCTTGTATTTCTTTACAAATATACATGCACATGGACTTAAAATCATTATCACAATTATAATGCTGAAGCCATAATTAAACATTGATGCTGCATTTTAGTAACTGCAGGGAAAACATTTGATTTTTATCTTTAAGCTTCCCCTTTTAAATTAAAAAAATGTCTGCCTGACCAGACAATAATAAATATACAGTACAGTCGGCATGTGCTTGTCCCCAAATTCTCTGTGAGCTCTGTGATGTTTATGCCGACTGGAAGTTTAAGTCTTTACATGACTGAGCCTTTCAATGAATCTATATGAAGCCTTGCGTTAGTTAATGCAGGACACGGAAGTCATAGACTATGCCCCAGCTGTAATCAGCTGACAGCCACCTTATCAGTCACACACCAATCACAGCCATTCTCACATTACAGGCGGTCCCTTTAAATATGACATTGACCAACACTGATCTTACTACACCAACACTCTTGCTCTCGCTGGTAAAACATTCCTCCACCTCCCCAGCCTCCACCTTCTGATTCATGGTTCATCATGGCTTTAGAGTCAATCTACAATTCATGTCTTGCTTTGGCCCACTCTGCAGGGGTTTTTGCTTTGTGTTACCTGCATGCTGTTGGCTAATCCAGGGAGCATCTTAGAGTGGAGACTTCAATGCCAAGTACAACTGTATTTCCATTTGTGGCAATAAACGGTTTTAATCTATGACGAGAGTGTTCCTGACTAAAACAATGAAAATTAAAATATTCTAGTTATGTGGGATCCTTGGGTACATGTTTGACATAATTATGGTGAAGAGAATTTGAAGAACGTGAAATATTTTGGGGGGGGGTGAGACTGGGGTTCCTCATGTTTTGACCACACACGATGTTAATATACCATGAACATGATCCATGAACATGATTTATAGCATGTAACTCTTGACCAGAACTATGCTTGAGAAGCCATTGTGTAAAAAGAAAGGAGCCTTACACAAAAAAATTGAGAATTGCGAAGTGACGATGCTCTCGCCTGCAGCTGCAGTCATGTTTAGGAGGCAGGAAGCAGTTAATCACAGAATGATTGAAGCAAACACTTGTGACTGGTCACCGCTTTCTCCTGACTAGAAAGCACTTGATTTGATGCACAGGAGCAGGCACTTTAAATTTAAAGTCAGTATTTCACCTGAGCAGTTTAATCAGACTAAATGTGGAGGCCAAATTGTGATCAATTATAAAGAACTCAATGCACAGCTCTATCTGGCACGTGACTTTAACTTTGAGCCCAGACACTGGGTCACACCCCTCATACACTCTCACTACTGTGACTGGATTTTCAGGGTTATATAATCAGGTCTGATATAAAGCTTTGCACACAGATTGAAACTTGGATTATTCCTTGGAGAGAAGACAGAGAGTTTAAATGTCTGGTGCTGACGGTTATGGAGGGTTCACAGGGATTCCTGCCATTCTTACCCTGATAGACTCAGACCTCAACCCTCACTTCTGTCTAGATTCCAGGTTAAGCGACAGACAAAACTGCTGCCAAAACCCACACAGAAGGAGATGAGAGTCGGTGTGAGATCATTCCTCAGACTGTCCCTAGCACTGGTGGGGATTTTTATTCACTTAAGCTGATGTCACTCACGAAAATGAAAACAAATCCCCTATGCTTGAAGTCTGTGACATGCTAATCCATTCTTCAGATCTCTGATAAGATGCCTCATTTCACTGATGCCCTCAAGAGTCAGTGTCTGAAGTCTGTTGCTGCAGAGATGAAACTTAGAAAGAGATAAGGCAAGAACAGAAACATGGGTATAGACAAATGCCACGAAAAGCATAATTACGCTGTCATTTATTCTCAAAATAGTTTTGTAGTATTATTGATAACTTGTTTTAGGATTTAACTGTTCATATACTACGTAATGTAATACGTAGCATATGTATAATGTTATAATACAGTGTATTTTGAGTGGGATATTTTTTTTTACTTTATTATCTTAAGAGACATCTGACTGTAGGTAACATGTCAAACAAGGTTATTCTACAAAATGGTGGTTTATTACTTTAAAGTGGCTATAATCAATATTTTAAGAAAAACAGACCTAAAAGACGAGTTAACATTGGAATATAGCCATCATGGACAGAAACAAGTGAATAAATTAATGCTATTTTTGAAATCATATAAAATAAAAAAGTATTTTCTGCTTGAACACTGTAGTTTATATAGCATGTTGGTGTTTTTCCTGTAGATCCTGAAATCCTTAAACACTAATAGGCAAGCAGTGCCACTGTCTCAATGATTACTCACAGTCTTATTAGTGAAGTGTATCTGAACAGCAATTGGTCAAAATACATAAGTTAGGTCATGCGTTGATATGCCAGAATGAGATAAGAAGAACTGCCTCAACTACATGTAATAGTTTTGTGTTTCTATAGCAATACAGGCATCCATGACAGTCTAGTTAAGTTATGAAAGATGCTCATTTTAGAGGAATATCTCTGACAATTGCATCATCCTAGAATTCAAATTTGTGCATTTTATAAACACTAATATGAGTAATTTTAATACATACTAGTCATATGGAATAAAAAGTATCTGAGACATTTTCACTACATTAGTCATTATGACAAGCAAAACCAAGTACAGGTTTAAATGTGCAGCAAGCGGGGAGGTGTGAGTTATACGGTTGAGGCTCACTTCCACGTTCAAAAAACTGCAGTTCCTCTGTGGCGACGGGGGTCTGGAACCAGAAGTGAGCAATTCTCCATTCACTTCCATGTTAAAATGCCCAACTTTACAGCTTAAAAAAACATATTTAGATCAATAGTGGTAGAAATGTGAATTCCTGGATATTAAATGCTCACCTGGAGCCTGTTATACATGAGTAAATTTTAAATGAAAGTTTTGACAGCGTGAGGTGCGAATTCAGGAGGCTCATCTCCACCCAGTTACAGCAGCTACAGCAGGAACGCCTAAACTAAACTGATATAACAGCCCACAAAAGTGTCATGTTTTGACTCATGTTTTAATGCTGTTGTTCATTGAATGTGATGAGAAAATGTCAAAAGAAATTTAAAAAAAGTTTGCGTCTTGTTATTTTATTCAGTAATAAAATCTGAGCGTGGAGCGGAGCATCTCTCCTGCCGACTGCTGACAGCGCTGCCAGCCAGAGAGTCCATCACAGCGGCAGCAGAGGAGGCGACAGTAGAGATGTTGCTACTGTATGTATCTGTTTAAACAGGAGTTCAGCTTACTTCTCTGCATTTAATACTGGGGCTGAGAGCAGGAAACACTGTCGCACTGTGTTGCAGTGTCCTCTGATTCCTTCACAGTTTATGTAGGTCATTTACAGATGAGACTGCATAAGTTTGCAGCTTGTCATTGTTGTCACGAATATCCAGGGGGGTAATGTCAGTAAATTCAAGTAAAATATAGTACTCACTTATCTCGTGTTAATACACTACTGCCAATGGGGAAACTCCAGCACTCAGCTGGCCAACCAATGCTGTAACTTCATCACTCACTTACAGAAAGCCATATGTGTAGGCCTGACCCTGCTACTGCATTCCAGGGAAAAAGAGCCAACAGCTAAACAGAGATCAACTAAAGAGACTTTTGTCATAATTGGCCAGATTTCAATTGACATGCTTTCTCCTGTTCTGAATGATTAATTATGCAGCAGCAGAAGTGAACAGCGCGATGAAAGTGGTGGTTGCAGAGCAGGCTAGTATAGTATTTATATTTTATTTTTGCACTTTATACTGATGAGCACTCACAAGCAGCAAATTGCACTCAAAGGACACCACTGGTGTGATAGGACATAAAATTCATAGTTATGTAGGCCTATCTCAGTTTTAGGGTTTGGTATGTTTTCATTACAGCAGAAATAAAGGAAGGTAGAAGATAACATGGTGGTGTTTCACTTAATAGAAATTTAAACATCCAGCCATGACTCAGTGACCCAAACTATTACTGAAGCTGTTTAGTTGTGCTGCAGTGGAAAAGAAAAATAATCTTTCAGTTTCTGTAAGGAGTCAGGACACCTGCCGATTTATGGTCTAACTGTATTTAAAGTAGTTGAAAGTAGATCCACCTCCAGCAGCTACAGCAGTAACATCTTGACTGGCAGTGATGGCTTAAAGCTTAGAGAAGTGAATTTGTGCCAATTAAATCCCAGACCAACAGCATAAATATGGGTGGCAAAAATGAAGAAGCAGAGCTTGTCCCTCCCTCATTACAACCACTGAGGTACCTCTGAGCCACGTTCCCTAACCACAACTGCTGCAGTGGAGTTGCTCAGTGGCCGGCAGATCAGATTGTTACTGGGCAGCTTCCTGGTATGAATATTTCAACTGTGTGAATGTGATCGGGGCCTTCCTGAAAAAGAGAGCACAGCTCTCTGAGAAACTCCCCTGAATAAATAAAGGTTTAAAGGAACATGCCACTTAAAAAGGTTGCTTCAATATTAATAACATAATGATGTCATATTTTACAGTATATGAGGCAGAGGGGCCAAACCACATCATTTACTTTCATATTTTTTAACCACATTTTTCTGCTTGTGTCTTTGTGTTTGTGTTTTTAACATTGTTGAGCAGGTTTAGGTGGAGTGAACACCTGCCCATCACAGAGAAATGAGGATGAGTATATGTGGTATCATTTTACTATGGAGGTCATGTAGCATATTTTAATAATAACTGAACTCATCAGTTTTATGGGTCTCAACACTACATGGCAACCAGAGTAACCAAGCTACCTTGGCTAAGCCAGCCTAGCAGACCTGTAAACATGAAACAGTGAAGTGGCACTCTGCCAAAACATTTCAGGAGGAAATCATGCTGTACAATTATTGTTCCGCACTTAGTAGGTAGATCATTTAACTATTCTGATAGTAATTTTTTGGGGTCATGAAGCATAGTCTTCATTGGACTGCATTCAAATCGTAACATCGATACCATGATGAATGTGGAAAAAAGGACACTCAACAAATAATGAAACATTAAAAAATAGGACGCAATCAAACTAGACTGGCCTACAGCACCTTGAGGGTCCACTTTCTGGGAGTTATTGTATCTCATTGTGCAACCAACAGCAATTAACCCACGACTCCAGCAGTTCGTCTTTTCCCCTTCTTTCCCAGACAGAATAAATGAGACAAGAATAGAGAACAAAGACAGGGAGCTGGCAGGAGTTCTGCACCTGTCTTTTCATTCACATAATTGCTGTAAACACTTCCTGCATACACAAAGCATCCAACTCATAATTAAGGTCATCGCTCTCCTACCGTAATATTAAGCATTTTGCACCAGTCAAACTGAGTGCACCCCATTTATCTCGATAAACACTTCTGAGAGGTTTTCACAGGTTAAGAACCTCATTAGCAGACTTTGACAAATAGCTGGTTAAACTGCCAATATTATGTCCTCTGTGTTGAATAATATAAGGCAGAGGTTAAAATACAGGATTATGTAGCACAGAGATAAAACTGGAAAACACAAATCTTCCAGATGGTAGTGCCTCATCAAACGTTATTTACGGCATAAACACAAACAAAACAAACAGATATTGCACTGGATGGCTGTAGAATTCACTAGTAGAGCAATATACAGAGAACATGAAAATCTAATGTAAAATCACTTTACATCACTATAAAGTATACTACACAGAGCCTATGTGGCATGTAGTATTCTGCAAGAGCATAAAATCTTCAACAACAAGGACAACTCTGGACCCTTACATGTAAGTGTAGTGTTCAATAAGTCTCCAGGCTCCTAACAGTCCACACAAGGCACAAAGTAACACAAAAGTTAAAGGTAGTAGTTTTTTGTTTTGTTTTTTTTTTTACCTCCAGTTGCACTATGGAGCAGTTGTATTTTATGAGTCATTCCCAGATTTGTCTCATGCCCACATATAAGGACAAACATGAATGGTTGTCCATAGTTTCACACTATTTCACTGATTGACAGGTGATGGTAAGACACCAAGCTACAAAACACAACACTAGCGAAGGCAGTTGAAAAGAAACCTGTTAGTTAGCAAATGTGGATACAAACATTGCTGGTTTTAAAAAGTGAAAAGAAATTGTCTGTGACTCTGCTGTGTGGATTATTGTGTCAGCTCTTGGAGGACCAAAACAGCAAAATACGAGGATGGGAGTTGTGTATTTTCTGATTTATTGCCAGGTTCAGCAGCTGAGACGGGGCTAAATGCCACTGGCTTAAAAACATGAATGCATTAGGACTAATGGGTGGGTGCTATTGACCCGTTCCTCTGTCCTCAATGAGCCACAACAGATGGGAAGACGCAGAGATACTGCAATGTGTCTTAATGTGATGGGTATGTGCTGTAGTCTAAAACAAACACACAAAGATGAAAAATAAAAATAACAACTCTGTTCATTGTGTTAGTATTGTGCACACATTTGCACTAAACATAAAGCACAGTTTTGGCTAACATGTCAATAGATTTTCAGGTATTTAGTCACACAACAAATCAAAATGCACAATGCGAAACTTCAGTTACACAGGTATATGTCTGCCTGGGAATGAAATTAAGAAGCTAATAGTTGGCAGATTTACACCTCCTCATGATCTCATTCTATGTTAGCAGGGGAGCAGGAACTGGCCAGTTGACACGCAGTTCCCCAAAACTGAAATGAGCCAATAAGCCAGTAACTCAAAGGAGATCAAGTCTGCTCAGGCTGAAGAGAGCAGAAAGCCATGACTGATTCAATTAACATCTGCACTGACCTTCACCCATTCAAAACTCACAGTACCAAAAAAATAATCAAATCCGGGGATGGGCTGTGCTTCTAGTCCACAGTATCACACCAGTGACCTGCACCCATCCTCCCCACCCTCCCTGACACATGCCTTCAGAGGACAGTCGACGTCAGCACAATCTGCTCCTTGATTCTCACACTGTGTAACCCGCTGCTTACAGCCAAGCCACACAGCCAGCATGTGAATGGGCCAGATCTTTTCACACGCTCAAAAAAAAAAAAAAAGAAAAAGAAAAATGCTTTTGTCACAGAAAAGAAGTAATGATCCTACCTGAAAACAAACAAGCCTGATTTTGGTTTTTAAAAATCTGCAACTTCTCCATGCACATTAAAAAAAGCAAAAAATAAAACCATAAACACACTTGAATGATAAAATAATGATATCCCACTGTAAAATATAAGACATAGCCTTATCCATCTGCCATCAGGCTAATGGTTTTGGACAGCTTTCAGACAGTTTTATTGGCTGCCTTGCATAAAGACTCAAAATGTCCCAAGTACTGTCCAAGACACTCATCACATAAACCTGTCAACAAATCTCTATGTCAAAGCAATGAGTTACGATGGAATTAACAGCCATGGATCTATACAACCCAATTACTCAAGTTTAAGTATATCTCAGATATAGCTTCATCGCTAGAGGCTTATACATTGATGTTGTGTCCTAGCTTGAACAGCCAGTTTTATAAGAGTGACAAATTGTTTAATATTTCTGACCACATAACCAGAATCCTAAACGCTCCTGTGAAATTAAAACAACAAAGCAGAATCTTTTGGCTCAGTCCCTGTAGACAGTAAATGTGTCTCACTAAAAAAAGAGTCCTTGGTCACATCCAGGCTAATTATCTGCATTTTACTCACAAAATCTACATTAGATTTCTTTCAACTTGAACAGTATAGTCAACCTCATTAACAGTAGTTAGTTAAGGCATACAGTATGTCTTATGCTCACTAGGATTTTATGTGATTCATAGTAATATGTTCACTTAGTTGCTTTAGTGGAGTGCCAAAAAAGATTAAGAAATGACAGACATGGCGCACTGTGGTGGTGTAGAGGTAGCCTGGTTAACCATCCGTTCTCACATTGTTTCACATTGTGATGAGCGTCTGGGGACGATCCCATAGACAACGCTTGCATCGTGGTGGGCAGGATAGTTTCAATTTTGACCAATCACCACTGCTTGGTCGTTACATATGTCATGCACCGGGACTCACTTCCTGGTATACAACTCCGAATGGATGCAACCTTAACTCCAAAACGGAAGTATCAAGTAACGAGCATTGTCGATTTTGTGGCTCAAATCTTCGCATCCGAGGGACTATAATACACTCAAAGTTCATATCTGACAGCAGGCTTCAATCTAAGGGTGACAACGTACACAAGCAGCTGACTAACGTCACCGTCACTCCCTCTGTTCGGTGATTGGTCATCCAGATCTTTGACTTGCATTGAGACCTAATTGCATTGCATTTATTCTTTTTTAAATAATAGATTTTTTTAAGAGCAATTCTCAAGTAATTAAAAACAACCAGTAAGAGTACCGATGGGCTGATAAAGACTGTGAGTAAGTCTGCCAGTCTTACACGACTGAAGAGTGACAGAGGGGAATGACCAAATAAAGATAGGTAGATTATGAGAGGAAGTATAGAATGGGAGGGAAAAGGAGGTTACTTAATAGAGT
>JANJYQ010246657.1:1682-12897 GCA_024605255.1 Rastrelliger kanagurta | reverse complement strand
ACATATTCTGTAATAAAAGATCTAAAAGTGCAAATCCTGTCAGATGACGGTCTGTGGTCTAATTTGTGTCAGTTTAGTAGTTTACTATACCAAAGACTGAACAACAAACTGCATTGGCTTTCCAGGTAAAGTCTCCTTCTTATCTAAATTAGATGAACTTTTTGCCCTCTAGGATAACTCTGGTTAATTTAAATAAATTTGTGTGATGTTTTTAATAAAAAAAAACATTACACAAACACATTTTCAAAACAAACTTTTGTCCTGCACTTTAGCTTTTTGAATGAATCACTAGACATTCACTATTCATTCTGGTATGAGGCTAGATAGCTAACAAGTTGCTCAGCTGCAGCACATTAAACAGCACATAAGCATACCTGAAAATATCACCTCTTCTCCATTAGATGCTGGTTTGGTTATTGCTCTTCAAAATCCCTGCTTGCTCATGACTTGTAGCTACAGCATCTTGTTTACTGCAATGAAATTTTGTACAGATATTTGTCATTCCAAGATGAGATGAGCTTTATAACTTTGGTGATGCCCTGACTTTTCCTCTATGGTTTTGAGTCTCTACATCGGATGCATGTAAGCTGCATATTGAACCACGGTTGGCTCCAAACTGGTGGGTTGTCATGCTCATAGGTACATGTTTTATATCCAGTTTTAAATTAAACACAGAGGAACTTCCCACCTTCAGCAGATGCATGTGAAAATAGTCTTCTAGTGCCTTCTACCCTTCTAGTATGACTGAAGGTATGAGAAGAAAATCTAATTAATTTATTTATTTTACTTAAATGAGACTTAAAGTAAAATATGGGTCATCAGTATTTTTAACTGCATGTTTGAGAAAATGCTTGAATAATGATATGAGCCAACATATCATCTTTGGTCATATAAAATAATATATGTACATTTGAGAAGTACATCTCATCTTCCTTGCTTTATAATTATATTGTAATTCAGCTAATAAACATAAACACTCTTCCCTGAGTGTTTTTGGTGATGGGAATAAAATGGGACTTACATAATATATTACCACTGATGTAATTAGAAAGAGGACTGCTAGGGTAAATATGTATTGTGAGATGATATTCTTTTATTATGCTTCTATATAATTTTCCTCTTGCCTGTTTCTGTCCAGTTGTCTAATTGTTCATTGAACCAGGGATTTTTTTTCTATTGTTCTGCACCTTTGGCAGGAAGAGCGGTAGAAATGCAATATGACTGTGGGTTGAATTATACTGTAATTTTTTTCTCAGTTTCCTTCTATTTAATTGTATTATTCATAAACTGTATATTCCCATGTCGCTGGTACAATTTCAAGACAGATGTTTGCATTCAAAATTTTGTGTAACAGGTCAGTTAATCCACAACACAGTAATTCTTAAATTAAAAATTAAATGTCAAAATCACAGATATACAGTATAAATCTAGAAATATACATAGACGATGTAATTAGTAAAATGTCTGTGTCTCAATGTATCAGCTTTGCTTTGCAGTACTAGAGATGAAGCAGCTTTATTCATCTTCCTGCCAGCTTACTGAGTTGATACATTAGCATACATGCCTTATGTTCTGTCTTTTTTCTGTCCTCTTTTCATCTGTGCAGAGCCCGAGGCAGAGAGTGCCACTGTGCTGCTCTAAGCTTTGTCACCCTCACATGGGGCCCCTGGCTAGCCACACCAGCTCTCTCTTCAGTCCTCTCATTTACACCCGGCATAATTAAGAGCTTCGACCCTAAAAAGCTGGTGACTCTTGTAGAAACAACTCCAAGAGGATTTCACACTAAAGCTGCCAATGTAGCTGAGGGACTGAAGTCAGAAATAACGTCGCAAACTTTCAGTGAGTGAGACTCACAGGAATAGCAGTATGCAAGAGGCTCAACATGTAAAAAAGTCCAGTCTGCCCTCAAAAGAAAAATGACAGCACAGGTTGAAAATTCAGCAGGCAAAAAATGACCTGTTGTTAGATTTGAGTGACAGATGCTATTTATTGGCTGTCGTAATTATAACAGAGATGTAGTTCAGATGATGTCAATATTTAGTGCCAGCTTTCCATAATAAGGATGGGATGGCTTGGGGTGGATGGCTAGACAGATGACAAAAAAGGATTTAGCTGCACCACTTTAAGTAGGTAGTAACTTTAACACACACCATGTTTCAAGTGATTATTTTAACTAAACCATGATCTCTCTCTAACCCTAACCCAGACTTAAACCAGAGCATTGTCACACCATAAGACTATATTATCTTTTAACTGTGATTTGTAAAGGTTTAGAAAGCACAGATAGTGGGGGCAAATTAGAAAATGTTCCTATGTGTAGATTGATTGTGCATGGTACAATCAACCTACATAGTCATTTAATTGTGAGTATGTGTTGAAAAGTCATTCTTTTATATGACATTCCAATTACAGCTGCTTGTCAACATATCCGTATTTAGTATTAAGGGAAATCTTGGCTGTAAAGACATTTTGAAATATTCTTGAAAGAAAAATACTTCTTTGCCATATAGTTTTTTTTTTCATTTTCACTGACATCTCTCAAAGTTTCAATGTATAATGCATTATGTATAACTTGTGTTTTCTTCTTCAGCCAGTTGAACCTACAATCAACTGAAATGAGTCCTCTTGTATTACATATAGCTTCTCTTCACCAGGGAACATCTTTTGAAACTGGGTGAGTAAGTGGCAATTGAGATAATGCACTTAAAATGGGCAATGCAATGTGGGCAATCTTGAAAATTTTAGACTACAAAACCAAAACCACTCTGGAGATTGCACTGTATTTCATTTTTGTAAATAGACCTGTTCCCAAATCATAGATATTAGTAAGCTATTTTTTTTATGATGGGATCTATGATACATTACTTCATTCAAAAAATAGATTATGTGTCATGATTCCATTAAATCCCATCTGTGGATTTTGCTGATCTGCAGAGTGAATTGGTGGAAAGACACACCAATAGTGTATATTTTTTAGGCAATGTAAACTACTGTACCTGAATAAGGTTTGACTGAGGTCATGGGAAATTTGTGGTTGTAGCAAATGTTATAGTTATGTTAGCTCACATGTCAATATTACTTTTGTCATTTCTATAAATCTAAAACTGTGCAGTATGTATATAAAGCAATCTGTCAGTATGTGTGATTGTACAGTATAATGTCTATATGTGTTACTTGTGAATCATTATGTATTAATTGTCCAGTAGGTAGTTTTTCGCTGTACTGTATGTAAATGTGCTGGTGACATAATGAATTTTATTATAAATTTAAACTTAAAGCACAGCTGTTAGGTCTGTTTTAAGATGAGTTGACATCTATTCACCTCAACCTGCTTCTTCATTGTTAGTAGCATTAACTTCCTGTTTGCATCTCTCATAACATACAGCAGCATGTTTTTCATTCTAGTTAAGCCAGAGTAGAGTAATGCGGACAAAAAAGACCATTTTTGTGTCTACTGTGTCTATGACATTAGCATTAGTCATTAGATACTATTGAGTGTACTGGATAGTACTACTGATCCCATCAGAGCAAAAGTGTCAATTTCTTGGACAAATAAATTCACAATTTAACAATGTTGACAATTTGATGTCAGCATCAAGTTTCTTTATTCAAGCCCACACTGAACCTCTTATACAGCATCCAATAATCTACAGGATAATCAACAAGGCCTGTATCGCTCACCAACAGTCTGTGACCTCTATTACTATTCCATCAACAGGAAAACCAATACTAACAGTAAGATTACCAACAACACATGTGTAATATATACAGCAAACACCTAGCAGGTGGGCTTTACAACACGCTGAACAACAACAAACTCGCGTCATGTACGCAGGCTGGAGAGCGTCAGAGATTAAAGAGGTGACCCTTATTTCCCGTAGGAGCACTTATATCCCATCTCCCTCCAACACCCCAAATCCCCCCTGAATACATGATCATTGCTGAGACGGCGACCTGGAGGATTGGATGTAAACATCCCAGAGAAAGAGGAAGAGAAGCCGGCTCCTCAGAGCTCCTCTATCAACTTGATGGGAGGTGTTATTTCTTAAGCAGGCAGCCAATATCCATGCGATCTGTCAAGGACGGGCAGAGGGTGGCGGAGTACGGCAGGAGACAGCCCTAGACAGCATAATGTCCTTTTGTGGGTGCATATGTGCATAAATACACAGATATACATACACCAATCTTGAAGTTCTTGCATAATTCAACAATAAGAGGGATTAAAGACCTCCATCCTGAAAACCCTGTGTTATTACAGGGATTTCACTCTGGATTGTGAATGGATGATCATATTTAAATCACAGCATAACAATCACTGAAAGGCAACCAATTACTGACACTGGTGACATTATACTCCACCTTATTCTGAGCAGGTATCCCTGGGAGCAGAAATAAGAAATATGAGTCATTGCACTCCTCCACACAGCTGTCTTCTGGGGTTGTCTTATGCAGTGGACACATCTGGTTGTCACATTTCATTTAGGTCACTTTGCATTGCTGTCATCCTTAAATAAGCAGCTAATTGTGAACACATATAATACACAGTACTATTGTGAACAACAGAATTCATGGCTTACAAGTTTAATTATTATGGTGGCACAGGTATTATCACCACAGGCTTCAAGAGTACTTTAGAATAGCATTACATTTAAGGGTAAAGTTTCATGCTGTAACTTTACTTGTCACAAAGCAACATGAAAACAAAACAAACATCATTATTATCCTTCTGTGATAGTTGAGTGAAAAATGGCATAATCCTTTATTGCTATTTAAGTTATTCATTCTCAAGATGCTGTTCATCCTGACCTTATTATTAATGAATTGTCATCACATCTTAGAGTTGAAAATGAAACAACAATAGCTAAAATGTACTTAAGTCTTTGGGTACTTCCATACCGTTAACATATTTAGCAATATCAGTAATATTGGTCATGCTGATGTGTCAGTTGGCCTCTAGTGAGACTACAGACTTAAATATATCTTAAACACATCATCTTCGTTTGGTGAGTGTCACATTTAAACACACATTTAAAAGTGATCATTTATGTTCAGAACAAGGCAGTAAGCCAATTAAAGTATCCTGATACAATTGAACACATATGGCCATGGTGTATAAGTTGTTATTGGTGTTGTTTCAGAACTTATAAAATAGACAGATGTGTGTGGGGGAAGTTAAAAACATTACTTTTTGTCAAATATGCATGTTAATTCAGTCACGTTACAAAATCTCATGAAACCAGCTGTTGTGGCGATTATGTCGTTCTTAATCATTATGTTGTTTATAATCATTATCACAATAATGTGTTGAATATGCCTACAAACCATCTGTGTGTACTGCAGCAGACATCAAAAAAGGCAGTGTCATTGAAAATAACAAGTGATACCATATAGCCAGAGGACTATTTTGGCATCACTTGGCATGACTCAGTCATTTGAGGAATTTAATCTGCCATATTTTTTATGAGTCAGACAGTAGGACAGAAAGCTGTGTTGGGTCATCATTCTTTATAAGTTGGCCCAGGTGCCCTTTGGTCTCACAGTAGCTGGTTTATTATCAGGGCCAGAGGGGGATGTCAGGGGCCAGAGGAACTGTTGAGCTGGAAGTCCCAGCTTCACGGCTTGTTGCTCCCACCTCTGCGACCCACAGCACAGGGTGCACAGCTTCGAGCAAGGACACCAAAGAGAGCCTGTGTGTGTATAGGTGTGCTTGTGGTGTTGCTGTGTTTGTGTGTAATTAACAGAGAATGTTTTTGCACAAGTAGAGGAACGTGTGCATTCAGTGTATGTGTCCTCTCTAATTAATCTCTGCGTAGTATAATTAACAAAATACCCCATAGGTAGATTACATCACTAACTTGAATCTAAAAGTGTGTCATGTTCCTCAGAAACAATCATTTCTTTATAGCTCTTTGTCTTATTTACCTCTACATGTCTAAGATTCATGTACTGAACAATAAGCAGTTTGTGACTGCAAACATAAGCATGCACAAGACAATCTGAAATGCATTCATATGAAGTATGCTGGCATTTCACCAGATGTATATTCATAGCACACACCTGTTTTCTCAACAGTTGTCCTCTCCTCCTATCCCCCTTCACTCGCTCTTTGTTTTGTATTCTGCCATGTTCCTTCCCCATGCTATAATTATTCATTACAAGGGTCTTCAATCCACTTCGACAGAACTCCATTATGATGAAGTAGGCTTTGTTTGGGATCACACAGCTGGTCAATCTGAATGTAGAGTTAAATCTACCTCTGCTGTTGGGGCACATTCCTTATAAATCTGTAATGCCAAGTCATTTTTCACCCTGATACATTTATGATAATACCTGATCAAAAAGAGAATTGCATTACACTAAAATGTCTATTCTAATGAGACATACACTTTTGATGCAACGTTAGGATAAATTGTGTGTCTAAATAGTACCATTATTTTTATTATAAGTTTCCCCTCTTTATCTGTTTTGTATTTTTACCACATGTGCTTAATCCATTAATCAATAAATGGTTTTGTTTCTAAAATGTCAGAATGTCAGTTCCCCACAGCCTCTTCGGTTGTCTTGTTTTGTCTGAGAGAATAAAAAGATATTCAGTTTACCACTATGTATATTAAATAAAATCACTAAATCATGACAGCTTAAGACCACTTCATTTTTTGGCATTAAAAAAATACTCTAATTGTTATTTGATTATCAAAATTGACTAATAGAGTAACTGACTGGTAATTGCAATGCTACTTGCAATTTAAGTATCACACCAAAGACTATAACCTTTCTTGGTCTCTGCTAAATGATAGACTTGAATTACAAGATCCAACATCCAAAAGAGCTGTATTAATAAAATCAACATTTGTCACTCACAAACAAGCATCAACACTTCTTAGTGAAAACAAACACAAAGAGCACATGCACTCTGTTTTGGCAAAACTATGGCAGTTGGAACATATTATAATGTTGAACAGCAGAGAAAGGGATTATCCTGCGGGGGTGGGTTTTTTCCTCCAGTGACGACTTGTTACCTTTGGAGGAAATTGTAACTGACACGAATTCAAACCGACCACAACTGCTGTTCTCTGGAGGGAAAAACTACTAACTTTTAAATGCCACCTTTCAAGTCTACAACCACTAAATCCTTGATAGTGAAAGGATATTCTTTTTAACAAAATGCAAGTGTTGTGCCATTGCAGTGCATATAATTCAGTTCCTTAAAAAGGACTTTTAGCAGTGTCTTTTATCATGGATCGTGTGCCAAAATGTATCAAATGGTAAGCGTTTTAGCAAAGTTTATTATATTATATTATAATTTTCACAGTCATTATTATTATTATTATTATTATTATTTATTTTTATTTATTTGTTTTAATATTCAGATGCTTTGAACAGTGAGGAGCACACAAGGACTTGTTTAAGATTCGAACATCAGCGTTTTTGACTTGAGTAGTGGTTTCAGTCCCAAAACTTGAGATTTAATTTTCAAATCAATACTTTTGTTTTACTTTTCATGGTGTAACTGATTACTGTATGGTTGAAAAAAGTATTTCATAACTCTGGGAAACAGGCAAACTACTGGTCCATATAAAGATGTAAATAAACTGCTTTTGTAGTTATTTATTGTTATTCATTAATAGTTAACATGTGTCAATATTCCTATATGATGAAAATAAACCATCAGTTTGATTGATGATGGAATTAGTCATCCAGCAGGCAATTACAGCAGCTGACATGCAGGAGAGCTGTTTATTAAAGTCTCACATTAAATGATTTTAACAACAAAATTCTCCTGTGCCGAGCAGCTGACTGAGCTAATTGTACAAAATAACACAAAGTCAAATTATTGCTGCAAACTTAAACCCCATAAAACTACTGCAATGTCTTCACTGGGCATCTGCAACCTTTCACATTCTCCTTAGAAGTCACCAAATGTGTCGAATGGGAGGTTTATTCAGTATCACCACTTCCTCCTGGTAAGTGAATGTGAGAGGTAATGAGTGGAGAGGGCAGGGTTCAGGACATGTAGGAGGTTGATCTGTATTCGCTACAGGTAGCCAGACCCCTGGACCCCTCTCTGGGGGTCACACAGATCAGAGGCAGCCTGCTGCTGCAGCTGCTGCATTGCACACCCAGGTTCTGGCACCTACATTATAAGAATAGCAGTCAGGTAGAGGAGGGTTAATGTTCTGAAGGCTTAATATAACAGTTTATTAACAGACTGCCTGTTCATCAGTACTTTAAATTTCTCATTTGGGCAGTTTGCTTTGGAGGAAATAGCAGAGGAGGGCAAAGGAGGCTGAAATCATACCAGCTGGGTAAGCATAATGTTATACTAAATGGGTCAAATGAGACAGTGCTGATTACTGGAAGGAACTGAAATGAGTGTGGGTGGTTTGCCCTCAAACCCACTGAGGGGCAACCTGAGAATGTATTTATGTAAGCCAGTGCCTCCGTCCCAGTCACAAGAAGTCTAAATACTTTACCAAAAAAGGGCCATAGGGAATTTCTTTTGGCACTATAGTACACAAGATACTCCAGCTGGTATATTTGATACTTCAGATTTGCATCACCTGTAGGACACTACGTTCCCAGCTGTGATATTACACTATATGTTTATGGATTTTTTTTATTAAATTTGGAAAATTTCTCTCAGTATATGTTTTATCCTCATAGTACCGTCATCAAAACAGCAAGCCAAGACATTATTCCGTTTTGCAATCTAACTACTGAATAGCTGATTTTATCCCAAGATCATCTATTTCCTTAGTGTTTGCATTTTCATTTTCTGTCCCCTGTAGTAGCCCAGCCCCATCTCTCTCTTTATCTGTCAGGGAAGACTGTTTCTTTTGACTTTGACATCATGAACCAATGAAACGCACCAAGCATCACATTCACTTACTCTAAGAAAACATAATCTTCTCAGGGTGAGAGACTATTTAATCAATGTGAACGGGTTTTACAGGTCCTTTTTCATCAAATAATTGGTGTTTCACACACATGTACCCTTGATTAAAAAAATTAAATAGAATGTATCAGCATTCAAACTGCTGTGAGATAAAAGAAAATTGATTAAAAAGGGATAGCTGAAATTAAACAGAGGGAGCGATCCTGTGGGACATGGTTAGCATATAGATGGTGGGCTATAGGGGCAGAGGGGAAACTTCAGCAAAAGTTATTGGTCTAATTATTTAACTCCATTCCTTGGGGTTTAGTGGTCTTTATTTATTGAAGCAATCATACCTTTTATCACGGACACCAACAAGACTGTCACATCTTAAGCAAGATTGCTCCAGTCATTAAAAGCTTGGTAGCATATTCCCTTTATGTTCCTAAATGAAATAATGATCTGCCTGCTAGAGGACACAGGAAAAACACTGAGAGGTTACTCAGAGCTGAACCAAACCCTGTAGCGCTCTCTGTTGAAATCCCCTGTGCTAATAATGGGTGCTAAGACACTCTTAAAGGTCCACTGCCAACTTATGATTATGACTCCAGTGTATAATGCACTGCAAAATCAATGTTGCTTTTGTAAGTTCTGATTAGTTCTCTTTTTTCTTTGTTGGTTCTCAAACAGGTTGAGTGTTCCTATTTTAAATTTAAAACTCCATCACCATCTGTTTTATTCAGAACTTTTATTCTAATACAGTGAACCACTTTCGTCTGTACTCTCATCTTTCTCATCCCATGGCTCGTAGCAGCCCTCTGAGCTCACTCTTGATATAGTACATCATGGCACTTCCCAGTTTTCTCACCTTACCCAGAGCACACTGTGAAAGCCTGCACATCACACCAGGGTGTGATGATGGCCCACTCAGTCACACAAGGGCATCTCAGAGACCAGTGATTTAGCATGCATAAAGCAGATACACTGCACAACAAAAATAATAAAAAAACACTGCACACTATTCATTGTTCTCTCTGAAAATAGAAAAAGCAACATTTATATTTCCATTTATTTACTGAATGAAAATTAATTTATTTCAGTCTGGATAAGCTCCTGTCACTTAAACAAAGTGTACCTGGTGATCCCAGCTGTGAAGGCGAATATTAATGTTAGGTAACAATTCAGGTGTAATGCAATCGGTCTGTTGACTGTCAGCTCAGGGATTGGAAAGGAGAATGTACCGATGTGAAGGGAAAAGATGGAGTCATGAGATGTTATGGATTTATATCCTCTATACAGTACATATAACTACATGGAGCTCTCCAGTCATTTGACAGGATTTGACATATTTTTAGCCAAGCTAGCAGTGTGACTCAAGGGTGACCTTGTCAGTCCCAGTCTGTCAGTCACCACTTTTCAGACTGAAAGGTTTCAACAAGTATAGGATTAATACTTAAATTCTGTACAAACATTAATGGTTACCAGACAATGACCAACTAAATATGTTAGCACTGTCATTATGGACTTGTTAGCGCTGATGTTAACACGCTGAGGTCCAGAAGAGCTGTCTAGTGGGGTTAGCACAGGTTTACTTTTTCACCCATATTCAAGATGAGAAGATCACTGTCAAGGTCATACATGTTTAGCCTTGCAAAAAGATGCAGAAAGTCATCGTCTTATTAATATATATATTTTACTTTGACAGCAGGTGTGTGATTAAATGTACACATTGTAGCCTTATATAACTCTGAATCTGTGTTATCCTGATGAAAATGACTCTAAGAGTGTCTCTGCAACATCATAAAACCACAACAAGAACAACAAGAAATGTGTTGCTGTTGCAAGTAACTTAAAAAAGTAAGTAACAAAAAAGCATACTCTTACAGTAACTTGGTGTCATTGTAATATTCCAAGTACCGTATTTCCCGGACTATAAGTAGCACTAGCCAAAAAATGCATAATGAAGAAGAAAAAAACATATATAAGTCGCACTGGACTATAAGTCACATCATTGGGGTGAAATTTATTTTATAAAATCCGTGATAACAATAGAATAGAGAACGACAGGCTGAATAGGCGTCTGGTATATTAAGTAACATACAAACAGTTATTCAGATAACTGTGCGTGAGAGAGAGCCCTGCTATCACTGTTAGCTTGTCTGTGTCATGCTAGCGGTGCCTTGAAAGGCAACATATTAACAGTTATGCTAGCGGTGCTGCTGAGAGCTACAGGTGTGTTCAGGGTCAGACAGTAGGACACAGCGCTTTCGGCCAGTCGTCCTGCAGCTACACAATATATTATAGTCTATATTTTTCATTGTGAGAAATACAATGTGTGGT
>JANJYQ010246245.1:0-19938 GCA_024605255.1 Rastrelliger kanagurta | reverse complement strand
ATGATATAGAGCCTCAGAAGCTTCTTTGTACTTCTTTCCAGTAATGACATGAAGCTTCACTTTGCATTCAGAGAAACTATTGTGGCAGCTGCAATTGTTAGAATCTGTGAGGCCAAAAATTATCTTCCAAAAGGAAGTATATCATATGCCAAAATGCAGCTGAGACATAAGAACCTACAGTAGAGTGAATCACCAAAGAGCTTCACAGATCAGCTGATCGGATCATGTTCTTCCCAGGATGACGATAGTCGGGCAGCTAACAGCTGAGAAGACTGGCTGGAATTAGAATGGTTACCTTCTTACCTGAAAAAATATTAAAACATAAAGTGACATATTAACAGTCCTACAATAAAAATTGGCTCTGAGCCAAGTTTAGCCTGGCTCAAAGTGTCCACCATTGCTGTAGCAGGTTGGTGAGAAATGCATTCTGGGATAGGTTGGGTGGCAAAGAATCAATCTGTTGAATCCTTTAAATTCAGGGAAAAAAGGTTGCATTTAGGAAGAGAGCATATGAAATGGGACAGCCATGGTTGTGCAGCTGTGACACATCCAGCCTTTAGATGCAGCCGCTGAATTGAGACACAGCTCCAGTCTGCACATTAACAAGGTTTCCTGCCTTTGCAGCTGTTTACAGTTTAGGCATTTAGGAAAGCTCTTATCCACTTTAACTCACAATAACAGCATGTACTTTGTGAAAAGAATGTAAACTGATAGTTCAGTGTTGTGGAAAATGTTTTAATCAGGAAAAGTCAAGTAAGAGCATCCCTTTTATCAGGAATCTAATATATTATAGTGACAGCGAACACATCTATTGAAATATATTCATTTTTTTTCTGCAACACATTATGCTTTTGAAAGCTCATTTTTACTTCATCTAACATATGTCTCAGTTGCATATTTTTAAAGAATAGTTTCATTAAAAATATATTATGGATTAAAGAGGGGATGAGTTAATTGGTCTCTCCGAGGCTGTGTACATTTCTTTTTAAATGTGTTTTGGTGATCGGATCACAAGTGGACAACTGAGGCACTTCATCGTTCTAACGTGTGTTTATCATGAGTCTCAAACATGTCCAGCCGACCACTTTTATTCAATTTTTGTCACTGCCTGCATCACTAGAAGGCCCAAAGGCAAAGACATGTGCCACCTAACAGAATGTTTTAAAGTTAAAGGTCTCCTGGATGAATCTGAAAGCACTGACACCATGTTTTAGTGTAGACAAGGAAAGATATTACAAAATCATAGCCAGTGTCTCTATGGCTCTCTGTGTGTTTCTGTGTCTCTATGGCTGACAATACAGGGGATGTCCTTGAACTGTATTTATGATGATTCTGCCAGGCAACGTTGTCATTTGGTGTGGATTAACACACAGGCTAGATATGGCTTGAGTCTAGGAGCCCCCTCCTCCCCAGTGGCTGAGTTTCCTTGGCTCTACAAGTGTTTTTCTAGTTTAATGAATGTGTTTATTAGATCTTTGCTTGCAAATTACAGCAAATCAAACATCAAGCATCAAACAACAAAATGAATAGATAAATAATAAAACTAAAGTAAAAAATAATGCTGATAACAATAAGACCCTGGATATGGTATACAGTAAAGTCCAGATGCACATACATATACACACGTGCACATGTGCATATAAATGTGTGGGCCTATTTAGTGTACAGTTGTTGGTTGTTGTCATTTTTATTTTTATTGCCACAGACTACTGTAACCTAGAGGCCACTGTACACCTTAATCCTCCTCTGGCTGTCATGTAATACTGATTTAATCAACGTCTTAGCACAGCACAGTAAAGCACCAGTGTACGTACCTCTTCAGCATTATATGTTTATTCAGTTGTCTAACAACAGAAAACACAAGATGAGGACATAAAACAGTGATTCAACCAACTGATATTCAACTGAGTAACCAGACTGCGTCTGTCACACTTCTTACTAGATCATGGCTGTGATTGCATAGAGTTATTATTTCTTGACCATAAAAGGATGAATAGGGAGCCTAAGCCATGCCCATCTACTTCCGGTTCATGGGACCTAACTTGTCAAAAAATATGAACGAGAGTCACTTAGGAGATAAAAAATTATTTTCTGGTGCTGTTTGAATTTTGCATGGATTTTACATATGTTGTTTGTGATATATAAAGATAATTTTTCATGCAAAGAAGACTACAATTTAGCGCCAAGAAGTTTGATAATGTTAGGTTTTGTGCAAGCCCACGCTGTGAACTACAGCCGCAGCTGTCTGTATAGCCAAAAAAAAACTATGGAGAGCAAATGAAAGAATCCCTCTATGCAAATGATGTCTGACTAAAGCAAGTGTGTATTTCACTTTAGTCAGACAAAAGGAAGGACATATTTGGCCCTCTGGACTGTGGTTATTATTTAAATGTATCTATTTACACAATATTTTCTGTGTGTTGTCTGCACAGTAATCACAAGTGTATATGTGTATCATTTAGGAGTAAAACAAAGAGTGTTCATCATTCATCATTTAAGCTCTTGTAAATGTTGATGGACACTTGTGTGGGTTGAAACTGCTCAATATTCTGCAAACATGACATGCATTGCCTCTTAATAGATGCTTTTTCCTTCTCAGCACCTTGAGCATTGTCTAAAATTAGTTTTTTTTCATATGATGGTCAGGTCTACAATATGTAGATTTTTGGAAATCACCATGAGATTCACTAACAAGCAAACCTGACCGGGGGCTATACTTAAAATTCATAGAGCTATATTGCCAAAACAGTGTCTGGAAAAAATAGTCTTGTTATTTTACAGTGTGACTTGACAAAAGAGGTATACATCCCAAATATTTATTTGATGTCTGTGGACTAAGTGAAAATGAAGCAGACGCAGACTTTATTTGGTCAGATAGAGCTGCTGGCAAGCTGTAGCAATCACGTCTGCATACACAGCCGCTACAACAGAATCGCTTCCAGCTGCACCCATGCCGCTAAGAAGAAGTAGAGGCAAACAAATCTGTTTGTTATCCCTGCTGTGTAGCACTGGCTAGCATGCAACAACATCATGCTTTTTTTACAAGGTGATTTGTGTGTTTGACACATACTACATGGTTTTATATTAACAACATGCTGACTATTAGAGGTCTGAATAATCCTAAGAAGCTTTCTTTAAAGGATGACACAAGCGTGTATTAGGTTGTGGTGAAAATCCTCTGGCAGTCAAACATATGCAAGGGTCATTTGCAGGGTGTGTTTACTGACTGCGTCCAAAGAGTGAAGTCACCCTGCAGTAGGAAAGAGATAAGTGTTAGCAGGAAATGCAGTCCTCCAGAGTGGCGTTGTTATGCCTGCATTTGTGTTTTTATTCTGTGTGTCTGGTTTCTGCAAAACCAGGTAGAACCTCCAAATATAGCTATTTGAAGCTGGTTTAAGTCTGAATAATGACCTCATTCTGTGGAAGAAATGGTTACATGGAGAAAATGTGTCCTTGCTGCTGAAATTTTGTTTTTTTTAGATTAGTTTAAATTGAATCCAGAATTGTGGAAGATGTACGGTAGTTGAGGTTAAAGTTTAAAATATAACTACTTTAATACAAGTTAGTAGTTAAGTTGGTTTATTTAAAATAAGAGCTGAGAAAATTTGAATCTTTTTATCAGTTGAAGTGAAAGTCCGGAAAGGACTTGAAAATCTGGTGAAAGCATATGTGATAAATTTGGCTGGAAGGGTTAGGGTCTTTTTTAAGATGGGAGTCTTTGAGTTCAAGTGTTTGAACTGAGAGGTGTTATTTGAAGTGTGCACACTGAAAATGTGGTTCAAGTAAATTGTGTATGAACTATGGAAGTCAAACCTCCTAAAGATGTTTTGTTTTTATTGTTTTGCTGAAGATGCAAGACTCGAAAGAGTTTGAAGTGTCAATTGAAGAGCAGAATTAAAAGGAGTTGAAGTGTCAGTTGGAATGTCAGTGGTACAAGTAGTTGAAATTTAATTTGAAGTGATGAAGACGATTTAAGTGCCTGCATTGTGTGGAAATGAAAATCCGCAGTGGTTGCGGCTGCCTTGAATGTCTATGGAAGGAAGATATTGTGTTGTGTTTCATATACTAAAGGCCCTTGAAGTAATTTGTGATATTAGGTTAACAAATAAAACTGACTAACCTTGACTTGCTGCTGTCACATTCACTGGTTTCTATATAAACACAAAGGCAAGCACGAGCCATTTTTCCTCTACTTGCGGATGCAAACATGCACAGACGAAATTTATGATGGTTCAGCTTTTTCAACTTTATGCTGCAGCTCGTGGTGAGACCATGGCAATTATTGAAACTACAAGGAGAGACAAGGAGATTATTTTAACATGTTATCTGAATTTCCTGATTTTTCACAAGCAGAGAAAACCTAATTCAGTCTCTCCAATATGAAGATTTTATGATTTTTATGCTATAGTGTATATGAGTCAAAACATTGAACACAACTTATCATTCAAATTAATCGACATTCCCAAACTTTTGACTGTTGCGTTAATGTAAACTGAACATTTTGGAGTTTTAGACTCACATCCTGAGATTTTATTGACTAACCTGTGATTGATTTAGTGTTACAACTCATCTTTATTTTACTTAAGAAAAAAAGCTTCATTACAAGTTTCCCTAAGACTAGAGTGGTTCGGTTCAAGCCCCAAATATATATTCAATTTTCCATCATATCAAACAGAAAAACAGAAAATCCTCACAGGAAGCTGAAACCAGTGTTTTGGTAAGCCTGAAGGTTGAAGATTCTTATTTTATCGATTATTATTAATCTACTCTTTATAACATGATTAGCAGAAAGTATAATTGAAAATAAAAATAATTGATAGTTGCAGCCTGAACAACAAATGCATGACATTATTGTGAACAATATTAGCAGAACATCAGCTTTAAAGTCTTATTGGGGTTGGAAGGTATTCAAGTAGTCGGGCGCCATGGTGGCGGCAGCGTTGCATCCTGCTGTTCCTGAATCAAAACACAAAACATTGTCATTACTGGCACAGCAGCAAACGGTCACTGTTTGAAATTAAGCACTCAAAGTAAATTTATTTCAAAGTGTAAGTTAATGAAACCAACACAGTAAGCATGATGTCACCCACCAGGTCTAAACATTCAAGTTGACAAACAACAATGGTAAAATCTGAGGGGTGATGGTATGTAATGTTACAGGCTAAAAGAAAGTACTTTTTTTTTTGTTAACGTTTTTTTTCCAGATCAGTTGCCTGTTGAGATGATGTATAACCTTCTCTGAGATTAGCATCTCTCTTCCGACAGACTTGATGGATAGCTCTTTAGAGATGACTTGAGACTGGCTGTTTCAGAGAAAATATTCTGATAACAAAAAATTCACATTTGGCCTGTAAGTGTTAAAATTGGCTTACTGTAAGAAATATTTCTTACAGGCAGGTTCTTACAGGCTCAGACTGCTTATTTTAAATAGCAATAGCAATAGATCTGCTCAGCTGTCAGGACGAGACGAGCTGTAAGAGCCTCTAGACTGAAGGTGAAACACTGAGTGACTCTGCACAAGCAGTAGGCCTGCTCTTATCGTTCAGCATGTCTCAGATTTCCACTCCAGTGCCAACAATAAAACCCCTGTTTCTCTTAAATGGCCTGTCCTCCACCATTTACATGATTTAACCTAACATTGATGGTTCTGAGACCTGTTTGTCTTTATTAAAACCATCAGATATACTTATACTTGTCTACTACCTCAGCTTACTATGGAAAATTGGAAGACTTCTGTCAGCATCTCAAACATCATAAAACTCTTTTCATTTTAAAGATAAAGATATTAAAACTTACATGTAGTGTTGTTCTGTGTTTTCTGTAGCTATTCATGTTTGGGGTAATACATTTACATACTCTGTGCCCTTCCTCGCTCCAGGAAGTGGAGCAGCAGCCTCTGAGCATTCATCATTTACATGACGTGGCCTATATTCAGTGGACTAGAGGAGGCCGCCAGCTTCAGCGCTTCCACTCATCCTCACCGGGTTTACCAATTGTTTTCTATAAAATACAAGTTAAAGATGTGGGGTCATTTGTGATATGATGCTCCAAGATCATTTAGAGTAGAGCTCTTTCATCTGTCAAATGGAATTTTTTTTAATCCTATATCAATACTGTATCATATTGTGCTGAAAATGTTTATTGTCCAGATGATGAATTTACCTTTTGTTGCTATATGTTGCAGTGGAATTGAATTTTTTTTGTTGAAATGTAAAGCAGGTCAACAGGAAAAAAAAATCATAAAATTATGATTGATTTAGTGTTACAACTCACCTTTATTTTACTTTAGAAAATTACAAGTTTCCTTAAGCCTAGAGTGAAATATTGGTTCAGTTCAAGCCCCAAATGTATATTCAATTTTCCATCATATTAAACAGAAAAATGGCAAATCCTCACATTTAAGAAGCAAAAACTAGTGTTTGATAAGATTGAAGGTGGAAGATCCATATTATATTGATTAGTAGAAAGTACAACTGAAAATAAAAAAAATAGTTGCAGCCTGAATAATAAAAATGGTAATGTATGACTGATCACAAATATCTATAATCTCTGACAGATCAGTGTCTGCATTATAACAATACAGATGCACTGAGAAACCTCTTTAATAACTTGTCTAGGGTCAGAACAGAAAGTTTGGCAGCACCACATCCAGACTTTTGCAGCATATTATACAGACTGTCTCTATAGGACAGATGTTGGAGGTGAATAGTGTCTTTTTGTCCTCCTGCCTTCTGAGCCACTGCTGCTCAGTCAGCTCAACTGGCCTCTGTCTATTCTGCTGGCTGAGATCAGGCTGCAGGGATGCACTTGTCCCCTAGAGAGGCTGCAGGCTCTGCTGATGCTACAGGAAACAAGGCTCTGGGATGTAAGGCACAGCTTGAGCTCAATTTGATGCCTTGGAACAAATACACCCAAGCTTGCAACCTGAGACAGCATTTTTGTTGTGAAAAGAAACAAAAAGCAGAGCAAGTTGTCTTGGTTGCCACCAGGGCCAAAGGGATGGTGGCCATTGCACCAGACGGACTGGTGAAACATTTTTAAGATTGTCCTCCAACAGTTTGTCGTAAGTTTGCGCTGTGAAGTAAATTGGCAGCTATTGATGCCTTATTAATATCCTTGTAAGAACTATTCATCAGGATGACAAAAATATCTTTAAAATCATGCATCTCAAATCACAAAATTCATATGAAAGCAAGTCTTTATGTGGCTGTGACACCAGTAGTTGCTGTGTGCTGTTGACTTTGTCCTTGCAGTGTGTGTCAGTGTCTTCAGGCTGCACCCTGCACTCGGCAGTGAGGGCTGTGAAAGGGTCCTCGCACTGTGAAGACAAGGCGGCATACGCACTGTCTTGTTGCTGCCACATCACACATTGCCATGTTTCATCAGGACAACCTGCTGATGAGATGGGCTGGTGTGTGTGTGTGTGTGTGTTTATATATTATATCCTAGCAGACAACCTTGAACTTGCCGTATATCGTAGCCCCTGTGACTCTATATCTGGGTCTAATCGCTAGTTGGGTGTGTGCAATATATTTCAGACTCAGCCCATGCTAAATCACAACAAGCCCTTGAGCTTAAACCCTAACTGTAACAGCAGCCGTGTGTTCACCACTGCGTTATTGTACTGGGGTTCTATTTACCCACCCTGCCTGCTACCTGACAGAATTACACCCTCAGCCTAATGAAGTTTATGCTAAACTGTCCATGTGAAGCTCGCTCGGTGTATATGTGTGCTCTGCTGGAGTTCTCACTCGTAGCTGGATGATAAACATTTGAAAGCATCCTGCTGAAATTATGAGTCTAAATAGTACTGTGGTGCTGCATCCTGTATGTCTTCCAGCAAGAAGATAAGTTGCAGATTTTTTCCTTTTCATCTTTTTCTGTCATCCTGTGTATGTGAGTGAAATCACTCCAAGATACTCTTGTCTGTGTGTGAGAGGAAGTTCTCCATCCTGTAGGTTTTTTATTATTCATGCTGTGACACTGCATGTTGTTTTGTTCGCCTCTTCATCAGGGCTGGCAGTTTGGAGCCAATAATGCTCTTTAAATCCTGAACGAGCTGCTGAACATAATAAGGCTCACAGCTGTGAAGAAAGTTTGAGGAAATTTTAAGCTCGATGCACATTTTGTGGAGAAACACTCACATATGTAGTCTATGATTTCATTCGTTTACTTGTAAATTTTAACCCAAGAGTGGCTAGAATGACAGGAATGGAAGAGGAAGAAGGGAATGACAGCAGGATGGAAAGACTTTTAGATTTATAATCCTTCAGCCATGACCCCCATTTCCTTGACGTCCTGATCATGTCAGCCTTGTGTTGGCCAGATGGGATGGACAGGAGAGAGACACCTCCACAAACACTAGACAAACACACACACACTCCTGCTTAAACCAGCACTCATCCACCTGCATCCTTTTGCTTTTGTTGTCTCATAATAATAAGGGTTTGCTCACCATCATCCATTTGAGTCATTTTTTAAAGAAAAAACAACTCTAAAATTCTCTGAATATTTCTCTGAATATTTTCTTCTTTCTTTAGTCTTCTGTGACAGTAAACTGAATATCTTTTCAAAATCAGACATTTGAGGATGTCTCCTTTTAGATCAAACAACTAACTAATTAATCAAGAAAATAATCGACTAATCAGTAAATAATTATAATAAGTGTTTGTTGTAGCCCTTCTATAGTCGTCTGTGAATCACATCCACTTCAGATCTAATTCCTGTACCTCTGTGTAGTAATGGACACTACAGTTGTGGCTTTTTTCCCTCTCGTTTCTGCTAGAAATGTCATCATAGAAAATCTCCATCTGTAGGATACTCAAAGGACGGGCTTTGCTTCCAGGAAGATTAAAGAGGATTATATAATTGCATGTTATGGAGGACATTCAGAGCCTTGAAACGTAAAAAGATCAGAGGTTGATTTTTGCTGTCTCTAAACTGGAACAGTGCCTGCTTAAATATACATGTTCTCCAGTGTATTTAATTTGCACAGGAACATGGTGGGTATATTCAATTTTTTACAATCTGTAATGCAGAGTATGATGAGTATGTGGCAAAACAACCAGAAAACTAACTAACCTTACAAATCTAAAATGTTATTTATTAAGAAGAAACTTTCCACAGTCAATCTGGAGTTTTCAGAGATCTGTGGGTTTGTGTAAAATATATAAATCTATGGGCAGCATCCACCGCTAATTCTTCTCTTCTCTGACCAGCCAGTGAGGCAATGTGCAGAAGAAGGGTTTGAGGAGCATGTTTTTACTGCCAGTCTGTCAGTATCAGTCTACCCCACTGTGTGGGAGCGGCCTTTGACCTGCTGCAGACAAGCGCGTGGTGATGAGGCGGAGAGCCTGCTGAGCCTGCCGCACTTCTATCATTAACATGAGCCACACTCCCCCTCTGCAGCAACCATTGTTTTCCTCTATTTCTGTCTTTGAGGAGAAACATGCTCCATCTTCAACAGAAAACATTTACAATTTAATTTTACACCGACGGAGGTCAAGGATTTTCAAACAAATTACAAATTGATGCTTGGTTTTTTTCCTCTCTTCTGGTACCTTTCATTTTTAGATGGTTTAGACTAGATGATTTAAATTATGATGTATCTTTTCTGTCTGCGGGGATCTCTTCTTCTATTTATTTCAGCCCATAGCTGAGTGATGGTTGTTTTATTAGCCTTGCTAAGCTGACAGTTCCATTTGGCGGATTTTTGCTGCAGTTGGTGTTCAAGGGAGGTGACGTTTTGTGGATCACAGAGGAGGTGACACACAGGTTACATGAGCAAAGAGACTGGGCAGCAGGGTGGCTTAACAGAAGGGTTTGAAATAAATGAGGCTTGCATCAGGTTGTATTTACTTTAAATTCCAGTTATTCCAGCAGATTAAAAAAAATCATTTCACAAGTATGAGTATGACTTGTACTTGAATAGCACTTGATTATTTAGTGACATTCAGGTATTTATGGGTTGAAGGGGTTTTCTTTGTTTTGTTAAATTCAGGTCATGCTGACGGTGACAATGCAGGCTTTAATAGTCAGTTCATAAAATGCTGCAGTGTTCAGACTGGAATCAGATTAAAACAGGATCCACATCACTGTTCTTTGGTTCATTGTAGACCCATTATTACTTAACCATATATACACGTGTATGATTGTTTATCCTCTGTGTCTACCTGATGATGGCTTGCTGAAAAACATTAGTGTAAAAAATTAACTGTGGTTGGGTATTATTGGATTGTTGATATCTTGTTTCATAAATCTGCTCAGATGTTTGTTTACTTATTCATTCTTTTTTTGTCTTGTCTTGAGGGAAAACTCTCAAAATTGATCTAGACATGAAACTCTTTTCATTCATTTTATGTACTGCTCATCCTCTAGAGCAGGGGTCACCAACCCTGCTCCTGTAGAGCGACTGCCCTGCATGTTTTAGGTGTCTCCTGACTCTTAACACACCTGATTCTAATAATGAACTCCTTACCAAGCAGCTTAAGCTTGCTAAGGGACTTGATAACAAGTTAATGTTATCAAGTCCCTTAGCAAGGGACTTGATAATGATAGGTATCAGGAGATACCTAAAACATGCAGGGCAGTAGCTCTCCAGGAGCAGAGTTGGTGACCCCTGCTCTAGTGGGTAACAGGGCAGCTGGAGCCAATCTCAGCTAACATTGGATGAGAGCAGAGTTGCACTTTGGACAGGTTGTGCAAAGACAGACAACCGTTCACACTCACATTCACACCTCAGGAGGCAATTCAGAGTCACCAACCGAACCTTCATGTTTTTGGTGTGTGGGAAGAAGCCAGGTTATCTGGAGAGAAACCACACATGATTACGGAGAGCATGAAAACTCCACACAGAAGGGCCCCAGCCTCTTTTTATACTTTGACCAAATGTTTTTGACTACCTTGCCTTCATCAGGACAACATTACAGTACACTCTAAAAGGAAATGCTGTACTAAAAAAACGTTTACTTTGGAAGATGTAGAGTAGCTCAGACTGCCAGAATCCTTCACTTCAACCGTACCTTAAAATATATTTCTGAATGAGGTCAGTGGATCTTGTCCTCCATCTCTTATACTGAAAATTAAAGTAAAATCTCTTCCGCTCCAGTTGGATCAAAAAGGACAATTACAGAAACCTACAACTTTTTAACTTATACTGACATGTGAATAAGTGTAAAATGATTAGTAAAAATGTGAAGTTGTCCTTTAATTATCAAACGCCAACATGTAACCAAGCAACAGATTCATCCTTCTTAGTGAGACACAGGTCTGTACCTGCTCATTCATCTTCAGTTGCTCAGTATGAAGACATCAGCCATGTGCTTATTACAAAGCACCTCTGAGTCTTTGCTGATTTGTACGTACAAATCTGCACTGAATGGAGTTAATCTGCTGAACCACTTCTGTCCTAAAACCTGAATCTATGTGCACTGGTGTTGTTTGCACATGGGACTTGCACAGAACTCTGCACCATTCGTCCCAGCCAGTTCCCACAGATTCTCGCTCCCGCCTGGGGGAAACTTGGAGGTGGCAGAGCGGTGCAGGTTCTGCCAGTGTGTGCTTGACTAGAGAAGAGACCCAGTTTTCTCTGACACAGCCCAACATCTCCAGAGATTTCATTTCATCTCTTTCATATCTTGCTCTCTATTTGGCTTGTTTGTTTTGTAACTGAGGCTGAAGTCTTTGCTGTCTTGTATCCGAGCATAGTGAGCAGTTATGTAAATAATACAAGTTAAATCAACACAATAGGATTTTGACTCACAAAAATATCTGTCTGCCAAATATATTAGCATTATTGTTATGCAACTGTTGAGGTTTTTTAGAGATTATTTAGGCAAAGCAGAAATGGAGTGTCATACTGGGTTAAATAAAACTCCCATTAGCTTGACTGATTAAATGCAGTTTTAATGGTCACTGGTTTCTGACCTGTTGTACGTTGATGGTTTTTGTGTTGCAGAGGGAAATGAAGGAGCAGCTGGCCACCCTGCAGGACAGTGAGAAGGGACACACTGAAGCCCTGCAGCTCCTGCAGAGACAACTCACAGAGACCAAGGTACCATAACATCAACAGTTCTCATATGCAGAGTTGACAACAGCCCAATATTGTCACTACAGCTACAATTAAAGAATAATCAACATGTTTCATATGTCAGAATAATATCAAATAGGGGGGAAAAAATGGCCGATTGAATGTCCTACAGTGAAAAATACAGCAGCGGTCTGACGCTGACCTGACGTTACAGTGTTGCTGCTCAGGTACAAAGTAGTATTATGAGACAATTCAAGTATTTTATTGACCAAACAGAGCAAGTTATTTTCCATTGAGGCAGCCATGTTGCAGTGTCATGTTTCTACAGTAGTCCAGAATAGGCAAAGCAAACACTAACTCTAGAAAGGGATGCTTGCGCTTTTTGCAGGTTTTATAGCCACTGTAGATTCTCCTACAGGTTTGGAAGAGGCAGGGGGGTGGAGAGGGTTATTCATTTGGTTTCAATCCATAACCTCACTGCTAAATGCCACTAAATTCTACACACTGGTTCTTTTAATGTCTGCAGTCTTCCACTCGTTAATTACCCATCTACCTCCCTTACTGATTTTGATTGACAGTTAAATTCCGATACTTAAATTGGCTTATTGAGCTTCTCCTTAATCTCAACACCTTGTTTTAATTAGTGAACCGTGAGCATCCAATCAATACGTTACCTACTCCCCCTGCCCTACACACACACACACACACACACACACACACACACACACACACACTCTTCTCTCTCCTGTAGTGACATTGAAGCTATTGACCAGGGGAGGGTCTCTGGCAGGGACAGTGTCACAGTCATCAGCATTACTTGTCATTTTGGGAGCACACTCCTCTCTCTCCTGTTTTTGTACCTACTGTCTGATTTCAGAGCATCACTCATCTCTCTGTCCAAGTTCTGCACTGCAGGACCCTCTGCTGCCAGAGAGAGCTAGGCCATCCATTTCAGTCCATCCGTTGACTCACTCTTAATTGCTAGAAGAAGGCGTCTCAGCCACCCCCACTCCTCACTGCACTGGAAATGAGCTGATCTCATTAGATTTACATCCATTTGGACAGAGTGCTCTGCCTGGAAGACGGCCACAATGTGACCACATTGATCTCTGATGCATTTAGGTGGCTGACAATGAAATGTCCTGCGTTTCTTTTTTGACCTGTTAAATTTTAGATTGTCTTTGTCTTTCCTCTCTCCTCATCGTAGGTAACGTCAGACTATAGAAAGATTGAGGAGGAAACACTGCAGGAGCCCAGCATTCATTTTAGCTGAATGTGCCTGCTTTGCACTCCAATTTGAGTCTTTGGCTCGTGTGTGCTTGGGAGGGGTCTCTATCTGAAGGATAGACATTGTGTCCTATTCTCATACCCACCAGGGATTTGCTCGATAATCACCTGCTTCCCTGAAAGGTAGCCAGCCTCCTGTCTCCAAGGGCTGCAGACACCCTTTCAGTGCCATCACAGCCTGCTGGGCAAGAGCAGCAAACATGTCAGTGAGAGTGATCGCTGGACTGCTGCAGTCCTCTTCCTCGTCCTCCTCCTTCATACCATCAGTTCTCAACTCCTAACTTGGTAGGAGGGCTGGGATACAGCCCACTTTAATGTCATAGCTCTCACACTTGCAGAGAAATAGTCATCTTAATGGGTTCCCACAAGCAGAGAGAGAATACCTGCCCCCGGTCTGAGAAAGAGCAGCAGACACAGGCCTGCTGTTTTGAAGGGGATTGATTGAATTTTTAGGCAAGTGTAATTAAACCTCAGATCACAGTTCCCAAATCCAACTCCTCCTCACAAGATCAGAGAAGTGGTTGATATCCCCAAGAGAAACTAGGCTCCAGTCATCAAAGATTCATACAAATAAGTTCCATTTGAAATCATATTTAGATCTGTTTCACTTTGATTCAGTAGTCATTAATTTCCTCTTGTTCTGCTTTGGCCTTTGATGGGCAGATGTTCTGATATCATTTGAAACTGTGTACAAACAGTAGTTAAACTTTTGAGTAAAACGATGACTGTTAAGGATGGATGGCACAAAGTTTGAACAAAATGCTGAATGAAGTCCAGCCTTTGCATTCTTCAGAAGCTTCAAATTAAGAGGCTCTAGTTCCTCTTGCAGGGTTTTCACATCACACTCCTTTGTTCTGTCTCTCTGACACTCTGCTAACGCTCAGATGATTCATTCTCTTTGATATCCAGATTCCCATTTTTTCCTTTCTCAGCTACAAATCTGTTTCTTCAACTCATTCCCTCCTCTCTTCTGTTGCCAGTCTTATGTCCCCTGCAAGCTGCTTGGCTCTTCCTGTAATGGCTTCAGCTTCAGCTTCTCTGGCTGTCTGCTGGTCTCGTAATTAGCAGACTTCCCACATAGGATGTCCTTTGTGACCCCTTCCTAGTCTGCCTAGTTTTAGGCAGATTCTTGTTTGTTTTCAGTCACTATATATGTATAAAACCTATTTTATTTCCTCTGTGGAAGGTTGTACACACACTGTTCTCAGAGAGTAACATAAAATCAATAGAAGTGGAATGCATGTTAATGTAATAGTAACACAATTCAGAGCACTTTGTAAGCTCCTGAATTAGTGACCCCTACCTAATTAAGAGTCTGCCTACTGTGACTGAAACACTCAACAAACCCAGCTGAGTGCAGTACAAAGTCTATCTCACAGTGGTGTATGCAGTTATAAATACCCCAGATGAGGCTGCTTTGGTTATTCTGAGTAGACGTCTGTTGCTTCTGTTTTTCAGTCCTCGGCCAAGAGTCTGCGTGCGACCATTGGCGACGCATTTGAGCGCCTTCACCGCTTCCTGCGTGAACGTCAGAAGAGCATGCTGGAGGAGCTGGAGATGGACACAGCCCGCAAGCTCGCCGACATCGAGCACAAGATCCAACGCTACAGCCAGCAGCTGCGCGATGTCAAAGAAGGGATCCAGATCCTGCAGGAGCGCCTCAACGAGACAGGGCGACACGACTTCCTGGAGGGAGTAGCTGTCACATCAGAGAGGTGATTCACCTATCCTAAGCTTGCTAACATGCAGTCCCCGTATCATCTATGCAAGAAAAAAAATGTGGCTGAAACACATTTAATTCAAGGATCAAATTTAATAAGCTCTTGAAGTCTCATGTCAACATTTAAGCTGTATAATAAATTGCATTAACGTTGTTGCAATAGTGATTCCTCACAACACTCACACAATGTGTATTCTTGCTCATGCTAAAAAAAGTAAGACTGTTAAAATATTAGAGAAAGTACACATCTGAGCAACACCATTAGCTAATCCCTGAACAGCTGGTATATTAGACCTGAAATGAACCAGCTGCAATGTTTAATGTGTGAGAGGTACTTGAGGATGTTTTTAATTGAACAGTTTAATATATGAGGGAAGCTTAATGACGTTGAATATAGAGCTAACAAGAGGGACACATTTAAACATCACAATAGCTTTGACATCACAATTTCAATAATGTTAAAATAATTTTATTAGTATTATTTGATCTAATCTAAGTATGGATGATGTGGTTTTCTAGCAGAAGTTAATTCCTGATACACTGAACGATTCATTAGGAGAAATAATATATTTTCCAGACAAATGTTGACACAAGTAAAGGCAGTGTTATTATATTATTTTAAACAGCCCCATAGATAAGCTCCTTAAATTTTATCTACTTTACTGTACAAGAAAAAAACAGTCACTATATTGCACTCTTGTATCACAATAGTAGTATCCATAATAACATGCAGGCAGGTGACATTAAGGAAAAATCTGAATAAATGAGTAGGGTAACATAAAAGATTCTGATGCTTCCATACAGGTAATGAGGGGTCCTTGAATGGTTTGAGTCAGTCATCGGTCTCTAAAACGTTTATGGGAGACCTTGGAATTAATTGTTTAACATCACTTTATCTTAACAAACAGGACTTGCAGTATAAAAAACAGACAATATCAAAGCGACAAAGAGGGAATGTATTTTGAAAGAATGCTGTTCTCTTTACACACCTGTAAATTATTTGCTGAGGAGCACTGAAACCATTATGCAGGCTCTTGGTAGTCCAACAACTTACTCAGATGCTTTGTGTTGTGTTTTTTTTTTTTACTTTAATGCACCACACAGTTTGAAGGGATACAACAAGGTATACTGTGATGGTTTCAAAATTCAAGTGGTCTTATATTGTGTTGTGACATAGGAAAGTTCCCACCAACAATGTCCCAGAAGAAAAAAAAAAGGTTTTCAACATTGTCTGATTTTGTGGATTTTAACACAATAACGATCCCACTAATTGTGCTCCTTGATCTTTGGACTACATGTAGGAGTGCACTGAGTGACTCATGTGAAGGTTCACATTGTTATCATATCATAATGACATTAGAGCTTCAGCCTCCTATCACTGATACAGTCATCTCTCTACTGGTAATTCATGAAGCACTTTGTCAGTTTTCCAATGCCAATAACTCCACTTTTGCAAGACACAAATCGAATAAATTACTCAAAGCAATATGGTGGGTTGAGAAAGGCTCAGCATTATTTGGGAGAAAGCAGCAAATTGGATTTAGACTGTTATCGATCTGTTTTTCTGTCCCAGGATTAAAGGGAAGATACATGAGACCAATCTGACATATGAAGACTTCCCGACATCCAAGTACATGGGGCCTTTACAGTACACAATATGGAAGTTACTTTTCCAGGATATTTCTCCAGGTACGTGTCAATAATTATTACCAAAACATGAACTGTGTATTTCAAACATGAGGGATAAAAAATATGAAGCCCTTGGACTTTATTCTAAGGTGAACAATAACTGCTTATTAATTTGATATAGCAAATTATTATTAGGATAAATTGAGGTGAAAGGGCATTGACAGCATTTGTTACGATCAAATCAAAATAGGCTGATTCATTTTCCTTCTGTAGTTACCATTTGATTCATAAATACACTGTGTAGAAACTAATCCTGAGCAGCATTAAGACTGTCTGTTTGCTTTGAGCACCCCACCCCCCCAAAAAAAAATTAATGAGAAATGGTTGGAGCTGGAGGGCAGTGATGCCCTTTTGCATTTGACAGTGCTGAGAGTCACTCTACTCTCTCTGCCTACAGCCATCACTCACAGCAGATTATTTAAAATAACGTGCAGAGATTTAAATTTTTTTTTTTACTCAATCAATTCTCCCATTCCAGCCGGCTGCTGGGGAGAAGCCAGGCAGTTTCTTGGCCTCCCTTGACTGCCTGCCAAATGGAACAATTGGTTACGATCCATCACCAGCAGTTTCCCGAGACAGGACAAAGACATTCCTCCTATCATCCCTCATCCCTCGTTGTCACCGATAGGTTAGCGGGAATAACTACCAGACGATGTGCTTTCTTCCCTTCTCCTCTGTCTCGTAGCAGGAAAAATAGTTCCTCCACCGATGTTTGTGTTCTCACACAAAGAGGCACTCAGGTTATGAAATTTCAATGACTATAATGTAACAAACACTGGAGATGTCATTGAGTTAAGCAGGCGTTGTCCTGTCTGTTGGCTGCCCACCAGGCATTTCACCTCCATTTATCCCTGCAGATATAAATACAGAGTCAGTCTTTCTCACTCTTTCCTGATTCTGCCTTATGTAAAAAAGGCAAAGGGAACAAGCAGTTATTGTTCATGGTCCCCTACAAACTGAATGCTTTCAGCAGACTTCGGTGCACACTCTCTCTCCCTAAAATCACATAACTGCAAACTGAGAAACAGCCTCCCGCCAGCCTGTAGCCTGTGGAGCCTGAGCAGCTCCTCCCATCACTATAATTACTGCCTCACTGTAGTGTTTGCACTGTTCACTTGGTACAATAATGTTCAAAGCGAGCTATCCTATCAGACTCCAGAGAGCATTTGACTTTGAAGAGTATATGCATGAAGGTAAAAACGACTATAAAAAATGTATCGTGCTGCACTCGCAGTTGCACAACTTCTTGTTTCATTTTCCTGAAATAAGAGCTGAGCTGTTGGGTGCGCCATTGAATAACAAGCCATCAGTCATCTTTTACCACAGGGCACAGCCTCCTCTAACTCTGGCTATAGTCATATATACGCTGAAATGTTTTTCTCTGGTGTGTTGATTTTAAAGGAGCAGTTCATGCTAAATACAAAACGCATCATATAACACTAGTGCCATCTTACCATGAAGCAAATAGTTTTGCTTTTATTTGTCCAGGTTTTAGGATATTTGTTTCATACCTTTACCCTTTAACATATTTGTGATACTCACAGCATTTAAAAAGTACATTATTTTTTAAAAAGCTGTAACATCTATTGTCTATTAACAGTGTCTTTTTTGCTCTTGATAACCCACAGGATTATTTCTTTGGTAGATAGCAGTTACCATTAAAACTGATTAAAAGGTTTTTTCTTTTTAATTTCATTTCATCCATCTAATCACGTTTAATTTCACTTGCTGTCTCCCCACCTTCCTCTGTCCCTAATGTCAAAAGTTGAAAATGTGAAAGAAAAAAAAAGTTTTGAGCTCCACTAATTAAATTCCATCTACCACTTCTATGATATGGTAAAGGCAGAGATCTAATCTTATCTAAATCTATACATCAAATAAGAGCAGCAGGTAAAATCAAAACAATCTTTTAAGCTTTTCACAGGATCTTTTGGCCAAAATGTAAAATCTTAATCAGTATAAATTTTCCATCAGACTGACTATGATTATGATTTTTTGTTTGTTTTCTGTTCATTTCGTAGTTCAGTTCATTACTTTGACCTGCTCCTCCTTTAAAGTGACTGCACAGTCTAGATGTATTTATTTACTGACTCTGCCTCAGCATACAACAGCATCTGCAACGCTACAGAAAAATGAGGCACTGAAAATGACACTGCAGTCTTCACTGTTCTTTGTCCTCAGTCACAACATACTGATTTGTTTGTTTTATATTCATATATATGACTGGCCTGTTAATCTAGGCTGACTGTTGTTTCTACACTGTATTAAATCTGAAATTCAAATGAATGCATCTCCATGCTGAATTGTCTACTCTGTTTTCCTCCTCAGTGCCGGCAGCTTTGACTCTGGATCCCATCACAGCCCACCAAAGACTGATCCTCTCAGATGACTGTACCATCGTGGCTTATGGGAACCTCCACCCGCAGCCACTGCAGGACTCCCCACGCCGCTTTGATGTGGAAGTGTCGGTTCTGGGTGCAGAGGGCTTCGTGTCGGGCGTCCATTACTGGGAGGTGATGGTGTCGGAGAAGACCCAGTGGATGATTGGTGTGGCCAACGAGACAGTCAGCCGTAAGGGCAGCATCCAGATCCAGCCCAGCCGTGGCTTCTACTGCATTGTTATGCACGACGGGAACCAGTACAGCGCCTGTACCGAGCCATGGACCCGCCTCAACGTCAAGAGCAAGCTGGAGAAGGTGGGGGTGTACCTGGACTACCCCAAAGGCCTGCTCATCTTCTACAATGCAGATGACATGTCCTGGCTCTACACCTACAGGGAGAAATTCCCCACCAAGCTCTTTCCCTACTTCAGTCCTGGGCAGAGCCACGCCAACGGCAAGAACGTACAGCCACTGCGAATCAACACTGTACGCCTTTAAGGGCTACACATATCTGTGGTCACGTTTGTCCTGACAAATGAATCCATCATAAGTGAATTCACAGGGCTTCTGTAGGTTTCAAAAGATGTTTAAGAAATCAGTTAAAAATGTTTAATAGGGTGTTTTGAAATGTTCATTTCTTTCAGTTCGGTGTTAAGAATTGTGCTTGATGTTGCTCTTAAAACCTGCGCTGTTATTTTTTGTGACTTGAAACAACCACCCAATAACGGCCTGCACTTGAGCCTCATTCCTCATCTTTAACCGGAAAGATGACACTAATGGCGCTTTTCCACTACACACTCCAGCCCTACTCTACTCGGCTCGGCTCTACTCGA
>JANJYQ010245988.1:1323-20430 GCA_024605255.1 Rastrelliger kanagurta | reverse complement strand
GTGTTAACTGAATAAATGCACAACATCAAACAATTAAAAAAAAGATTTTGTGCATACTGGCATATCTTCATTTCACTGCAGGAAATGGACAGGCATGAATTCAATGGACCTAACTTCAAGTACCGAGTGCTGTGGAGGCGAGTAGTGGGGGCTGGACCTAACTGGCATAGAAACTACACAACGGCACCGCCATTTATTGTCACTGGCATTGGCGACTTTTCTGCCTTTGACATCAAAGTGCAGGCTGTTAATGAGAAAGGGGATGGACCTGAACCAGACCCTGTCATTGGCTACTCAGGAGAGGATGGTAATTTTTTTAAAATTTTGAAACAGTTTCTAAGCAGGTTTTCAGTAATTAGCTTTTCTTCACCATCCTGTTTGTCATTGTCTCTCAGTTCCACTGGAGGCTCCTATGGATGTAGGTGTTGCACTACTGAACAGCACTGCAATCAGGGTGACTTGGGCAGCAGTAAAGAGAGAGACAGTCAGAGGAAAACTGCTGGGATATAAGGTACTGGTCCTGCTGGTCCTGTATCCCCTCTGTTTTTTTTTTAACCTAAATTCAGCAATTGTCCTAATGAATACGTATTTGTTTTCATAACAGAGGTAGCCAGATCTTAAGTAGGCAAAGTCTTTAGAAAGGCTTTCTCTTAAGCTTCAAGGTTGTGAAGACTCAAAATGATTTTACACTGCTTAACTTTTTTTTTTGTCTTTTTGGGTCTTTGATGTATCCTCCATTCCATTTGAGAAACTTATTTTTGATCTTTTTGATCTGCTTTTGGAAGACACATTGTAATAACATAAAAATGTTTCTTCAGATGTGACTACATCTCTCAAACAGACATAATATTAACTCAGTAAGGATATAAGAAAATTTTGAAAATGATTTATTTGTTTAAATAATAATATAACCCATATATTTTTTTTTCTGGCTCCAGATCCACTTGAACAGGATTGGCTCCAGGGGCCACCACCGAGGACGAAGGTCCAGGGAGCCAGAGCCCACTGTAGTAGTGGAGACCGGGGCTACTGAGGAAAGGAAGGTGATCAGTGATCTTAGACCATACTCCCACTATGACCTGGCTGTCCGTGTATTCAACAGCAAAGGAGAAGGACCCCTCTCTGAGACACTGTCTTTTAAGACTGATGAGGGAGGTAAGAAATGGAGAAAAAAAACAAGGGTTAGATGGGGAGAGATGGAAGAGTAAATAGTGACAAGGCTGAAATGGGGGGAGTTGATAGATAAAGTAAAAGCGGAGAAGTATTGACAGTAAGGGAGAGACAAAGATGGAGCAAGATGGGTGGTAGTGGGTTAAAATGATGTTGATATCCAGCATGAGTTAGTGAGAAGGGATGAAATGGATGCAGTGATTGATATAATTGAACAGTCAAGGTGTTAAGGAAAATGAATCATAGCAGATTATCAAAATAGCATGATAATGTATGTGAAGCTAAGTGCATTTTAATCAGACTTATTTGCGTTGCTGCTAGTTCCTGGTCCTCCCTCATCTCTGATACTGGACAGCCCATCAGAGACAGAAATGACCCTCCACTGGACACCACCTAGCCAGCCCAATGGAAACCTCTTAGGATATCTACTGCAGTACCAACAGGGTGAGCATCATTTACATTTCATACTCATCCATCAAATTTATCTGCATCAAAAACATCAGTATTGTATATAACAGAACACATTTCAACACAAAAAAATCAATATCACAGGAGAAATGTCAAAAGCATGGCCCGCTAATGATGCTCATCAGTCAATCACGTTGCCCTTAACAATACATTAAAGATCAAGCACTGATTGAATGTTTTTGTGTCTGCACTGCTGTCAGTTGTGGAGAGTGATGATAGCCCCATGCAGGTGGAGACCATAGAAGACCCCACAGTCACCCACCTCATCTTAAGAAGCCTGGACCGACACAGCCACTACCGTTTTTATCTGAGGGGTCGCACTGCTGCTGGGGATGGAGAACCCATTGTGAGGGAGGGTGCCACCACACTGGATGGAGGTACAAAGTCGATTTATCATTATTATTTTTTTCCACCCAGAGTTTTGACACATACAGGATCAGATTGTGACTGTGATTCATTTGTCTGATTGTCTTTCAAGTGCCTCCTGTCAACATCAGTCTATCTGTGGGAGAAACATCAGTTAATCTCAGCTGGGTGGCAAAGAAGAGACACAGGAATGTTAGCTTCCAGATCCACTACATCAACAAAAATGGTATCATATCCACACTACTACATCCACAATATGTGCATATTGAAGATTGCTCCTTGGAATAATTTTATTCTTAAGACACTGAAACAGAGAGGTTCATGTTATGTCTTTGCAGAAGGCAGTAAATGGAAGAAAACAGAAATGGTGAACTCCTCTCAGTCTTTTTACCAGCTCCAGGGCCTGACACCTGGCTCACATTATCGTCTACTCTTCACCTACAATAACACCAACTTCTGGGACACTATCATCGAGACAGAGGGGACAGGTAATGTGGGAGCTCTAGCTTCATTCATCTTTAGTTCTTTCATCTTCTCTGCTGCTCCTCTGGGCTTCCCACTTCTAAATATAAAGCCTGATTCTGTAGAGAATGCCTTGCAGTTCCCTGCACTGTCTGTGAAGTACTTTCAAAGACTTACATAAAAAGAAAGCTTGGTTAGCCATATGAAATGATCCATTACTTGTGTTTGTTTGGTGTATTGTGCAACATTCTTCAATTCCCCTGTGAACCCTACCCTGCACGAATGTTATGATTTGTAACGTGAATTCAAACGCAGACAAAGACTTGAATTAAGATGAATGAAAATATTTTTTTGTGAATGACGCTGTATAAGAGGTTGTGATGAATGAGGGAGAGAGATGATGTGTGGCAAAGGGGAACAGTTGGTGGTAGATTAGAGAGCAGGCAAGTGTGCTTCAACACTTAGAAATAGTCACTGTAATACACATGAGTTAGCTACCACTTAGGTAGAAACAAAGATTGAAGAGCTACGGTATGATGACGATCATGCGCTTGATGAAAGACAGGTGTATGCATTGAGCCAGGAACCAAGTGAGTCAGGGAATGAGTGTCATGCCCACATCACATGGACAGACACAGACAGGCACAGACTAAACTCTTCTCCCTCCTTTAGCTCATCTCTCCTTATTCTTTATCCTTTCCACTCCTTTTGCACTTTAATCAGCATTATTCTGTCTCCTTCTCACCATCCCCTTCTTTCCCCCTTAAAGGTGTGACAGAGGTGCAGCCAAGCTTTGCAACACAGGGTTGGTTCATTGGTGTTGTGAGTGCTATTGTGCTGCTGTTGCTGATATTACTCATCCTCTGCTTCATCAAGAGGAGTAAAGGAGGGAAGTATTCAGGTAAGTGTAACCCACCTTGATGATTATTGAGCATTGGTCAGTAGAGAGGCTGAACAATAAGAATTTGCATGGTTAGCTCATTTCCACAATGTTGGTAGTGGGAATAATGCTATGCTATGCAAATGGTTTCATGTCCTTTTTAAAGAACACAATCTTCAAAGGCATTTTGGGCAGTACTGGACAGCTGCCTAATAATGAAAATGACACAGCAGAGCAAAGAGAAGCCAAGCAATTACTGGAATGCAGCGCAGTAAACAAGATTACTGGAAAGAAGACAGTAAAATAAATTGCTCCATGTTTAAAGTGCACCCACAAACAGCTTCCTTAAACTCCAAATAACTTTCAAGTTTTTACTTCTCCCTTGCTGCCTTCATATCAAACATGTAGTGTTTGTGTTAAAGAGAACTCAAATCTTACTTCCTTACTAGTACTGTGAAATAATAATGACAAAGCACAACATTAACTGCAACCTACAGACCACTTTCAGACAGGTCAGAAAAATGCACCAGGCTTTCACACCTTTCTACAGGGAGGGAGAAACAAGGGAAAATGGGTACAAGGGTAAATCTCTTTACTTCCTTTTAAAATAGTGAAACCACCCTTAATCATCTGTGCTAAAAGCAAAGACTAATTGAATAATGCATCTGAACAAATCCACTGGCATCATATTTCTGAACAATTTATTATGTAAATTATTTGGAATTGTAATAGTTACATTCACTGGTAATTAATTCCCTGAAAGTCAGATGAGAAAGTGAGTCAAAAATAGTAAGTATAAATAAATAATAAACAGAAATAAAGAGATTCTGTCTACAAATTGTCCAAATGCTTTTGTGCTACAAATTGAAACATTTTTATATGATAATGTTGTCACTTGATGTTATCTCACTGTCTGACAGAATATCATTACCAGTGTCTCAAACAGTGGCTTAGAGAGGAACATGGTTGAGATCTTAGAGATAATGAAATCCAATAATCTCTCTCCTTCTCAGTGAAAGATAAAGAAGAGGGGCCAATGGACTCAGAGGCACGACCTATGAAGGATGAGACTTTTGGAGAGTACAGGTTTGTCATTTGAATGCACAGTGTCTTTGAGTGTTACGTTATGTTTCTATAGATTATTAAACCTTTAACTCCTAACACAGCCCTGATTCCCCCAGCACTGTTTTCTTTCTTTAACCCTTTGTGTTCCTTCCATTGTCTCCTTTTCTCCCTAATGCCTGCTCCTGCTATACAGATCTCTAGAAAGGTATGCTTTGATGTGATTCCCAAAACCCACTTATTGATTATCCCATGCCAATGCCTAACATACCTTTAACATTTGGTATAATCATAGTGAAATGCAGTATGTATTCTCAGCTTGCACGCAAGCACATTAAAGGCTGCAGTTTTTTGTTTTTTTATGTCTAATGATATATCTCACCTCTTCTGGTCACTCTCATTCTTTCATTCTCTCTGTCCTTCTTAAACTGTAGTGACCTTGAGGTGAAGCTTTCAGAGAGCCAGCCATCCTTGGGTGAGGAGAGCAAACTGTGCAGTGAGGACAACTTGGATTTCAATGGCAGCAGTGCCATAACCACTGAGCTCAACATGGATGAATCTCTGGTCAGCCAGTTCAGCCGACCCAGCGAGGGCCCAGAAACACTCCATAGCCTGCCAGATAACTCCCTTCTCAATTCTACCACTATCTCTCCAGCCACCAACGGCCTGCCCAATGCAGTCACTATCCTCGATTAACCCCCACACATCCACCGGGGACCATCAGACCAAAACATGTCAACACATATGTGCCCATATGCTCCTGTTCCTTGCTGACTTGCTGATCTTTAGTTTTGACTAATACACAATCAATTTATTGACAATTCAGATGCTCCTGGCAGTCATCTGATCGACTGGACTATTTTGACCAAAGGAGTGTCCAAAGTAGTGGACATTGTGATACATGTGTGACTGACACGACATACAGCAAATTCTGACCTGGAGATGTCCTTTAACCCCCCCCATCCTCCTTTACCTGTGTAGTTTACAACATATCTAAATGACTAACATTCATTTCTCTCCCTTTCTCCTCTTCCTTTCTCTCTGCAACAAACAAAAAAATGAAGGCAGAATGTTAGGTAGAAACATCGGATCGATTGTCCCATAGAGAAGCTGAGTAGTGCTTTGAAAGAGGTGGATGATGGTAGAGCCTTGTGTGGGAAAATAGACAGCACGCACTGCTGTAAAAGGTCGTAGATATTTATAATATTTTATTATTAAATATTATTATTTCGCACATGACATGTTTAACACCATGTGATGTCTCAGATTGTAATAGCCAGTGACATTTTTTAAATTAATTACTACTTTTGTTACTTGCCATTTTTATTCATATCATTATTTTTCATATTTATTTTCTCCACTATTTATATAAAAACTCAGTAATTCATGACCTCTCTTTATTGACGTAATTCATAGATCAAGATGTCTTCATTGAAATTAAGTGAAGCCAAGTTTCTAACTATAATTAACATTGGATGCATTAAGGGGAACTTGCTGTGAAAATACTGAGTAGCATCTGGTGTATATAGCTGCATCTACATCTATCTATTTAGCCATAATACAGTATTATAGATATGTACATGCTCCTTATAAGTTCCTGTGCCTGCTGGTCTACATAGAGCACCAGATTGATGTCATTACTCTGTCGCCTTCCCACCAGAAGTGTAATGTCATTATTGGAAATGATATTGTAAATTTTTGTGTCAAGACATATGTGTAGCTTTCTGTATCTGTCCTTGTCTCTTTCTACACTGTATTAAAACATTGTTGTCTCCAATTAACAATCTTTTCATACCTGTCCATCTCATACTACTCTAATTTATAATAGTTTGAAGAGCAGTATTTATGTATATTTACAGATTAAAGAGAGGACTCTTGTAGGAAAATACTCATCAAAGCAAGTTGACAGGTGAAATGATTGCTAGATGTATAATGAAGGCAAACAGTTGGTATTTACATCAAACACATAGAATGTATTATTTTTAGGGTGGGGCAAACATTGTATTTAGATGCTACTGATAAAAAAAAAGTCTGAAATACAATGCAATGGAGAGACCTGGACAGTTTTTTTCCCCCCCCACTGAATGTAAATACAACCCTTAAAGATTGTTTTGATGAACCCAACCATGTTTGATATAAAAATGTGAAAAATGTGCAGGTTTAAAACCACTTAACTTAATTTTAAAATGTTGCAAGTTGTCATTTTCTTCTTTGTACTATTGCTATGAATTCAAACTTTCTGTTTTGACTAATTATTGCAGTGCTATTTGGCTGTTTTAGCAAAAAAAAAAAGAGAAAAAAATAGTTAATAGTTGAGGAAAATAAATTAAAAAGAAAAAAATCCACATTGTTCTGTAGATGTTTACAAATGTTTCAAATTTTTTAAAATCAAAACTTGTACATTAGTGTCATTTAGTGATAGATGCATTACAATGAAAGCTTAGATTGCGTTGCATAGCCATCCAAAAAAAAGCATTGCAGTGAAGCGAATATCTGTGGAGTTTTTTTGTCTGATGCAGTCATGACAGGCAGGATGCAGCAAGCCACTTAGTGCATATCACAGGGAGTACCTATATGCAATGTTGCTATCTCAGTTCTCCCTATTTAAATAAAAGCGTGCCACTAGCCATGCATCACCTCACAATCTTAGAGGTAAAGTATATGGGATGTCTAAAAAGATTCAAGATTCAAGATTCAAAAAGCTTTATTGTCCAACATGTTGCCACATTGGAAAATTTCCTTTGATTAAAAGGCAGATTCTTCTCTTTAATTAATGAATTGTGTTTATGTGGTGCTTGTGTATGCTAGTGGCACTGAATGGGGTGTGTTTCAGCTCCTTGTTGTCGGTTATACAGACACTCAGGACAAACAAAACTTTAAAAAAAATCTATTTTCATACAGGAGTAATGGTTGACACAAAATATGCCAATATTCTATCTTGACTCTCTGCTGCTAAACATTTGTGTTTGTCACTGTTTGGGCAAATGTTAGCTTTGAATGAGGAATGAGTGTACACACACAGATACTCACTCGACTGCCGCTCACTCTTTGCTTTTCATGTGTCGAGGGGAAAGCTAGGGATGCTGCCCTACTTCTCACAGTTGCATTTTCCTTTTCTTATGGTTAAAAGCTAAAAAAAATTCTTAAAAATCTCAGAAGTTTGTTTAAAGGAGCTTCTTCAGAAATTAGAACCTGCCAGGTTTTAAACAATAATGCCTGAGTGGGAGGGGAGAGGTGAGAGAAAAAATGGGAGGTTGGAGGAGTAGGGAGTGTATGCCACTGCTGGAGTGTCTCTTTGTGGTGTGTGGAGTGCACTATTAGCACAACACATGTGATGGTATCTACTTGTAGGCTACCATGGCTGAAAAGCAGGAATTGGGTGGACCTGTGCCACAAAAGCGGCCTATATAACTGTACTGCATTATGAATCTATCACTGTAACTGGATATATGATTGAAAAATAAAAGTATGTGGAACAATCTGTATCAAAATAAGCAGTGCCTTTTTTTTGTTGATCAATAACCAATAAATCAATACAAATGGGTCATTTAACAATAAGCAGAAAGTATTGATGAATCAAGAGCCAATTCACATTGAGTCTGAGTATTACTCTGAGTAATACAATTAATTGTTTTTTATTTCTTAGTATATTGTCACATGACCATAGCCAGCTTGAGCTAATCAGCGGGAACTGGTGTTGAATTGATGAAAGTAGGCCTTAGTGGGTTTGTTGGTGTATAGTCGCTTATTCAGATACTCTTGACTGTGAAAGACAAAAACACAAAGAATCACACAGTGAGTGACAGTCATCAAAAATGATTTGCATCTGAATTCTACATTATAGCATTGAATCATCTGCACCCATAATATATGTGCTGACTATGGCATGAATAGTGAGTGTGTGTATGCATTGCTCACTAAGCCTGCTGCTCTCTGGCCAGCTGCATGTTGTACTGGTCCATTTGAATCCGCTTCTCTCTCCTTAGCTTTGCTACTCTCCTTTCCTCCTCCTCTGATTCTCTGGATGCTTTCAGGAACTGGAGATCCCACGCTGCCTCCTGAGACTTCTCAGTATCACGCTGTCTCTGAAGATGCCAAGAAGTTAAATGTGTAAATGTATAAACTGAGAGATGGTGTTATGTCAGCCTGTGGGATAGTGTTTAAAAATCACTAGAGATGTTTCTCCTAAACAGTGATTCTCAACCTGGGAGTCAGGACTGGGCTACACAAAAGTTTGTTTTCATCTAATCTTTGCTTTCCTTTGGAGAACTGGATAATTTGATCAGGCCTCTTAAATACATTTTAAAAACCTGATTGAATCAGTGGAGAAACATAATGAATTTTGATCTGTACAAGAAACAAGAGGGTGACTGAATGCTTTGAGTCAAGTCGTCTCCTCCAATCCACACTAAATGAGTCAATATCTTTTGGAAGAATGCAGTTGGTATAAAATTGCCGATGTGCAACAATGCTGTTCTGAAGGCTTACTAGGTATTGTTGTTGTTGTTTTTCCTTCATTTTTTTCACTGTTCATTTATTCTGTTACTTTGTTATGGGGATCACAAGAAAATAAGGTTTTGTATGAATACTAAAGAAGCTGAGAGCTTAGAGCATTAGGAGTAATGGTGACTCAAGTACCTGTCTCTCAAGGCACTGTGCTTCCCTCTCATTGTGGATGGCACTCAGCTGTTCAGGGTTCATCCCCTTCCACCTGTCTATGAGAACATGGGGCGGCTTCCCTCCTCCCATCTGTCTCTCTGCTGCCTCTGCACACTCTGTCATCATGTCGGATGTCATGGTGTGCCACATTTCTGTGAGACTCTCTCTTTCCTCTCTCCTTTTCTGCTCCTTCAGCTTCTCTGCCCGCTCTGCAGCCTGTAGGGAATGAGACATGGTGAGGCCTAACCACTGATCCTGCGATGCAGATTGATCTCCCTGTGATAATTAGAATAGCAGGAGCTTTGGGAAACCCAACCTCTACTCTGTGGTTTCTTCTAGTTTGGAAGCAAGAGTCTTGTATATGGTAAATATCCTCCTGAGAGATCCACTCAGTCAGTTGCATTTGCTTGTGCATCATGCATGTGAGTGGTTATTAGAGAAACCACATAATTGTCATGAAAAATACCATGACCTGAAGGATTTATAATGATGCCTCCCAATGGAGGATTCAGTCAAGTGCATTCAGGCAAATGAGGGGAGATCTAAATGGGGGCTTTTAAAGACAGGGTGGGCCCATGCATACATGAAAGCAGTTTAACCATCCATGTTGCTTGGTAGCAACTAATGTGATGGGAGCTTTTCACCAACAAGTGTGTATACGCATCACTTAACATTTTCAATTAACAATTTTGATTTCAAAATCCCACCTAAGACAACCATGTCACTGAAAAAAAATGTTTTACTTTGAGCATCCTCATCAGTGGGTGTGTGTGTGCATATGTCTGTTCATCTGCGTGTTTACATGTATATACTGTACCAGAGCTTGGTTGTAGTTGTCGAGGGTGATGCAGACAGCTTTTTTGCACTCCTCCTCTAGTGCACGTTGCTGAACTCCCCTTAGGTCCTGATGCACCAGCTCTTTGCTCACAAGCATTTCTGTGACAAACACACATGACTTGGAAGTCACCTTTTGTGCGTTTTTCACACCTGCATTACCCATTACCTATTGTACAAAGCATTTTATAGACATGTTCACACATACATAACACCTCTGTGGGATAAGCATCCATCAATGCCACCTGACAGTAAAGGCTGTGTGTGGGAGTGTGTGATTGTTTGTGCAGGAAAGCATGAAGCATGTGTGTGATTTACACTGCTATAGCATGCATCATTCTAGCTCATCACTGATCATGGTGTGTGTATTGTGTGTTCTTGTGTGTGTGTTCTTGGGTTTGTGTCTTCTCACCTTTGTGCTTGTTTTCCATGTGCTTTCTCTCATTGTCTTCTTTCTGTGCTTGCAGATCTCTTTCTGTCTTTTTAATTTGTTCTCTCCTCTTTTGTTTCTCTCCAATACCCTCTCCCTGCACATGAAACAGTAATGTGATTATTTATTCAACCATTTGCTGGACTTTGATGATGCACATAAGCATCTGCCTGCCATGCACAGCCAACCTGGAAGATTTGCATACTAGCAGGTCCCAGCTCACTCTCAGGAGTGGTGATGCAGAACGCCCCCTTCAGGCCACATTTAAGATCAGCATCAAGTGAGTCCTCCACACGTTGGTGAGTGGCCCAATACTGGGTCAGGTCAGCATGCAAAGCTGCTCGCTTCTCTCTTTCATCAGTGTCTTGTTGCAGCAATACTTCGTCGTGAATCCTTCTCACGGTATCTGAAGTATTCCGGAAATAGATACACTTGTTCTTAGTGCCAACATTAGGGTTTGAGATGACTCTGAAAAACCAAAGCTGAGATTTTATTTAATATTATATATTTTAAATTGATATATTCTTACCAAAGGCATTGTCTCGTTGCCTCTCCATATTTTGCTGATGTTTTTTCTCCTCCACTTGTTGGTTGAGAGCATCAAGATCGAGGCCCATCACACGCAGCCTGGTGTTAAAGATTCGAGCCTTGCGTGCTGCCTCGACAGCTCTTCGCCTCTCCACAGCCTTTTCGACAGACTGGTCAACATGTAAATCCACTTTGTACATTTTCACGGTTTCTAATGAGCCTGGATAGAGAGGGGACACAACATTGGTACATCTGGTTTTTAAGCCTGTTTTATAGACCCTAGTGACTGTGCTGTGCTGTCCTATCGATGACTGACAACATCACACATAAAACTTAAAACAGGCTGCATCAAATCCAGGTATTCTTTTAAAGACAGACAGATAGACGGGAAAGCAGCGCCTCCGGCTGATAGATGTGGACAAATTACTTACGTTGATTTTATATCCATCCATGTAACACTACCTCAGGCTGCTTGGCAGCAATCCTGTTATGTTTAGATGCCATCGGTAACCATGGTAACCAGTTAATTTTTCACTGCTGGATTTGTACTATATTAATAAATCACAATCGTGCCTGGTGTTATACAAACCATTGGGTCTTTGTGAACTTTGCATACAATAACATTTTTTATTATGTAATTTAAACATGAATCAACAATAGGAAAATCAGATCTCGCGAGAAACCACGAGTTTATGTGTATCGCGCGCTCACGGTCTTCCTGTTGGACTGTAAAATGGCGCATTGTTATTACAACAGCTTCAGGTCTTTTGATTAAGATTCACGAGGCTATTTGAACTATTAACCGCATTATGCATTTCATAATGTAACGGACGATTGCTCAAGCAACAGACAGAGAGGTTCATTCATTCGTGTGCATGCTTCTTTGTGAAAGCTTGCTGTCGGTAACGTTAAACATCGGTTGTTAGCAGTAGCCAGCTAACGTTGTACTAGCCGATATTCTGTGTGAGTTTTTATTCTTTTCAGAAGAGCGACAATGGGATACTTAAAACTGATAGAGATTGAAAACTTCAAGTCGTATAAAGGAAGGCAGATCATTGGACCTTTTCACAAGTTCACGGCTATCATCGGACCTAATGGATCTGGTATGTTGTCATATTAACTAGCGGCATATGCAAACTGCTAAACATACTATGCTAATGTCCTGTTGATGTCAGATACATCTCAGTATGCATGTATGCGATTTGTCTGCACATATTGTGATTTACTGGACAACATTTGTACTTTCTATGGTAAAAGTTGCCACTTTTTGCCACTGCAGAATTTAAAGCATGTTGTTTTGTGGCATAAACATGAAACGTTAACTTGCATTTTCTGTGTACACACCATGCAATACCTCTTTATTTTGTCTTAGTAAAAACTTAATACTATAGTAACGACAATAAACTTAATAAACTGCAACGTGCTTTTCAAAAAGCAGGATAGAGTAGGCTAAAATGCCACAAAATATATCTAATTGAATTCACTGAATTAAAATTAAAAAAAAAAAATCGAAGATGAGACACATCTTGCAGCCCTGATCTCTTTAGACAGGTCACATAAATAACATTTTGTTGTGGACGATTTGGTTGGTTATATTGTGTAATGTCCGTAGTAATAGATGAACATATGGAGAACCTTTATGATTGTGATTCCGAACTTCTGTTTATGTAGGAAAGTCCAATCTTATGGATGCCATCAGTTTTGTGTTGGCGGAGAAGACCAGTAATCTACGTGTGAAGACACTGAAGGATCTGATCCATGGAGCACCTGTAGGGAAGCCAGCTGCCAACAGAGCCTTTGTCAGTATGGTGTACCAGGAGGATAATGGAGAGGAACGCTCTTTCACAAGGATCATCATTGGTATGAACTGCCATTGAAGGCCATGTTCGAATGTGTGATTCTTCTGCAAGAAGTCAGAAGGCTTGTGCATGTATTTTGTGTGCTTTCCAGTTTGTCCAAGTTGAAGTTTTTGATGAGCGAATGCTTTAGATGTTTTCTCTCCTGCAATGTTCATGTGCATCAGGTTCCTCCTCTGAGTACCGCATCAACAACAAGGTGGTGGGCCTGCCTGAATACAGTGAAGAGCTGGAAAAACTTGGCATCCTCATCAAGGCTCGGAACTTCCTGGTTTTCCAGGTAACTTTTTTCCAAAGAGAAATGTACTTTCATAATACTTCTGTACTTAGCTATAGGTTTGCTCCTATATAGGCCGGCTACTGCTTTCAAGTTATACCACAGTATGAAAAGGTCATGGTTTCAAAATCACTGAATTAAAGTGGCAAGGAGCCATCCTTCTTATGTCAAACAAGTGTGTGCAAGTATAGCGCTTTCACAGCGTTGAATGTGAGCCAGCCAATTAGAGCAAAAGTACAAAGTTGAGATGTTCTGATGTAAAATTAATATTGGGTAACATGATGTTGGCAAATTTTATTGGATCCTGAACGATGTAGCAGTCAGTTGATATTATTGGTCACTATTGGCCTATTACAAATGTATGAGGTCATTCTATACAATGAAGTTGATTGTTAAACTGTAATTTATCAATATCCATTACAAATGTTTTATTACCACATTTGCAAAAACACATCATTGTGTTGTGTGTGTGTGTATATATAATATAATATAATATATATTCTGCACATGTAGCATTATCAATAATACAATACATTGATATTGTAAGTTTTGTGCTCCCTTATATTGTTATTGGCACCTAAAATTCAGTATTGGTTGGGTCCAAGTTTTTAATGTTAACCCCAGTTTTGCTTATTATCTTTCTAGGGAGCTGTGGAGTCCATTGCCATGAAGAACCCCAAAGAACGTACAGCTCTGTTTGAAGAGATCTCACGTTCTGGAGAATTGGCTCAGGAGTATGACCGAAGAAAGAAGGAGATGGTGAAAGCAGAAGAGGACACACAATTCAATTACCATCGCAAGAAAAACATTGCTGCTGAGCGAAAAGAAGCCAAGCAAGAGAAAGAGGAGGTATGTCTCATTTGTTGATTTACAAAGAAAGTAGTGGAGTTGCATCCACTACCCCTGATCATTTTTGCAATTTCAAATATGTCTCCTGTCATCATTCTGCTAGGCTGAGCGTTACCAGCGCCTGAAGGATGAAGTGGCCAGAGCCAGTGTCCAGTTGCAGCTGTTTAAGCTATATCACAATGAAACTGAAATTGAGAAGCTGAACAAAGAGCTCGGCCAGCGGAACAAGGAGATTGACAAGGACCGTAAAAAGATGGACCATGTGGAGGAGGAACTGAAGGACAAGAAGAAGGAGCTTGGCAGGCTGATGAGGGAGCAGCAGACAATTGAAAAAGAGATCAAGTGAGTGGCAGTGATATAGCAGCAGTCTCAAAGTGTGTTTGATGCTCTTATCAGATCATTTAGATCTTGTGCCTTTTTAATACCTAGAGGATTGTTAATGCTTTCATTGTGTCTACAGAGAGAAGGACTCAGAGTTGAACCAAAAAAGACCGCAGTACATCAAGGCAAAAGAAAATACCTCGCATAAGATCAAGAAGCTTGAGGCGGCACGTAAATCATTGCAGAATGCTCAAAAGATGTACAAGAAACGCAAAGCTGACATGGATGAGTTAGATAAAGAGATGAGAGCAGTGGAGCTGGCCAAGCAAGAGTTTGAAGAGCGCATGGAGGAGGAGGCACAGAGCCAGGGCCAGGATCTCACCCTGGAGGAAAATCAGGTCTGATATGTTTACACATTGTACACACTTATTCATTTTGCATAAGTTCTTACTTGCAGGACTTTATTTAGTTCAGAAAACTCAAATACTGATACTTCCATGTTCCCATTAACAAAATGCTTTAATGTAATTTTACTTGAAAAGTATTTTATAGTAAAATTGGAAAATCGATAATTTGCAAATTGGACTTCATATTCATTTGATAATTAAATTAGATGACTAGGCATAACCATTGTTTTTTTATGCTTCAGGTCAAGCAGTACCATCGCCTCAAGGAGGAGGCAAGTAAACGTGCAGCCACATTGGCACAAGAGCTGGAGAAGTTCAATCGTGACCAGAAGGCCGACCAGGATCGCCTGGACTTGGAGGAGAGGAAGAAAGTGGAAACAGAGGTAATTAAGATACATTTACCAATGCCACAATTAACTGATTTGAATACGTACAAACAAACATTGTGGGTTTTTTTTTCCTTCAGGCTAAAATCAAACAGAAGATTCGTGAAATCGAGGAAAACCAGAAGCGTATTGAGAAATTGGAAGATTATATCACCACCAGCAGGTATGCTTTGTTCCATATACAGAACTGGCTAGCTAATTTTGTAGTTTTTTTTCTTTGCAGTCTTTGACTCACGTTCTCTTGCCCTGTTACCTTTCAGGCAATCTCTAGATGAGCAGAAACGCATGGAGGAGGAGCTGACCGAAGAGGTGGAGATGGCCAAGAGGAGAATTGATGAGATCAACATGGAGCTTAACCAGGTAAGTCATGTATGCACAAGGAAACAAATAAAAGAGGGTGACTTTAATCATGTCATCTTAACTGACTGTTTTCAATGTGCTGTAGCCATTAGAGGACCTTGAGTTCATGTTTGCATGCATCACCCTGTCATTCTTAAGCAAGACTTCATGATATTTCTGTATCTAACCTGTGCTGAGAAATGTAAAGCATAATGCTTCAATATGAATTTATAGGCCTTTTCTCAAAGCAGACATTTTTACTTGTCATAGTGGAAAAAGCGCAAGTGTGACTAATAGCACTAAAGATGGGCTCCATTTTATTTAGGCTTTCCAGAGCCAGCTCTGGCACAGACATACCTTTTTGATAATGTTATTAGTTTCACCAGTGTTTGACAAGTGGAATTGTCAGCTGTGAAAAAGTCTATAACGAATCCCATTATTGTTGGCTTTTTCTGTAGGTAATGGAGCAGCTTGGTGATGCCAGGATCGATAGGCAGGAGAACAGTCGCCAGCAACGCAAGGCTGAGATCATGGAGAGCATTAAGAGACTCTACCCTGGCTCTGTGGTAAGGGAACTGTGACAGCATTCAGTACAATAGCATTACATTTTTCATGCCTTCAGTTCTACACAATACTTTTTATATTATTTTAGTAATAAATGTGCTTTTTCTTTCCTCAGTACGGTCGTCTAATTGACCTGTGCCAGCCCACTCAGAAGAAGTATCAGATCGCTGTGACCAAAGTGTTAGGCAAGAACATGGATGCCATCATTGTTGACTCTGAGAAGACTGGCAGAGACTGCATTCAGTACATCAAGGAACAGAGAGGAGAGCCTGAGACTTTTCTTCCTCTTGACTACCTTGAGGTAAATATTAGTAATTACAGATATTAACTGATGATCAAATCTACAATCATAATCAGTCATCTAATTTAAATAAAATTGACAAAGAAGGGGTGGATCCACAAAACAGTATCTAATCCCAATAGAACCACACTTGTCAAATTTTAAAAAAGACAACAACCAAGGATCAATTTACGTTAAAGCAACTTTTGTCACTTTGAAAAATGCAACTTTTATTTTTTTCCAATGATACTAATTAGGAATACCAGTAGTGTTGGTGTACAATTTACAAGCTTTTTTTTACAGCCAAGAATTGATTATTGATATCTTGGTTGATGTCAGGCGCTAATTTCCCTGCTGAAAACAGCAATCACTAAAACTAGTTAATGGCAGTTTTATTTTTTTTTAAATGTTTTATATGCTTCTCTCTTGTCTTATCAAAGGTAAAACCAACAGATGAGAAACTGAGAGAACTGCGGGGAGCTAAGCTGGTGATTGATGTGATTCGCTACGAACCCCCCCACATCAAGAAAGCCCTCCAGTATGCTTGTGGCAACGCTCTGGTCTGTGAGAATGTAGAAGATGCACGAAGAATTGCTTTTGGAGGACCATACCGGCACAAGGTAATGAACTATGGTTATTTAAAGTCACTGGCTCTCTGTTTTGATTTGGTATATTTGAACCTCGTCTATTCTTCCATCTAATGTCTCCTTGTTTGCCTGTGTCCAGACTGTAGCCCTGGACGGTACTCTGTTCCAGAAGTCTGGAGTCATCTCTGGAGGAGCCAGTGACCTGAAGGCTAAGGCAAGGCGCTGGGATGAGAAAGCTGTGGACAAACTCAAGGAGAAGAAAGAAAAACTCACTGAAGAGCTCAAGGTAAGTCAGACCTATAGGAAAGTAGTAGTTTGGTTCTGTTTGTGTTGTTTGTCTGTTAGTTAGCAAGATATTAAAACAATTCTTTTCCTGATTCAGTGTTACCAAGATGTGCTAAAAATGTTTGTTTCATGAATTGTTGATTTCTAGTCACTGATTGCAGTTTGATGGCTTGTTATTTCATGTAAACTCACAACAATTATCACTGACTGGTTTTCTTGTAGGAGCAAATGAAAGCTAAGAGGAAGGAGGCAGAGCTGCGTCAGGTGCAGTCTCAGGCACATGGTCTACAGATGAGATTGAAGTACTCTCAGAGTGATCTGGAACAGACAAAAACTCGCCACCTCTCACTCAACATGCAGGTGCAGTCTGATTACAGCTCACTGTTTCCCTCTTTCTGCTTATTACTGCTGTAGTGACTTTTGCTTTAAAACTTGTTTTGTGTGTCATGCAGGAGAAGTCAAAGCTGGAGAGTGAATTGGCAAACTTTGGTCCTCGCATCAATGACATCAAGAGAATCATCCAGTCACGTGAGAGGGAAATCACTGACCTTCGAGACCGCATGAATCTGGTGAGACTGACACAAATTGAAGTCCCAGAATCTGTTAATGAATACCTCATGTGTCAATTCAGTAACACTTTTTGCTATTGCTTTTTTCCAGGTGGAGGATGAGGTGTTTGTGGAGTTTTGTAAGGAGATTGGAGTGAGGAACATCAGAGAGTTTGAGGAGGAGAAGGTGAAGAGACAGAATGAGATTGCAAAGAAGCGGTGAGTTTAGAAATAATTTCAGTTTTGTAGTCTGGGGCAGTTCTTGTCACGTTGTTGGCTAACTTGTTTCAGGTTGTCTGTGTGGTTTAACTTGACATCTGTTATTGTGTCTCAGTCTTGAGTTTGAGACCCAAAAGACCCGTCTGGGTATCCAGCTAGATTATGAGAAGAACCAGCTGAAGGAGGACCAGGAGAAGGTCATGATGTGGGAGCAGACTGTCAAGAAGGACGAAGCTGAAATAGAGCGACTCAAGAAGGTAAAGACAAGTAAAAACTTACAAAACCTTTTATTGTATTTTGTATTCTGTAATTTATACCTCAATTTATGTCTTTTTGTCATCTGTTATGTTTTACCTTCCCGTAGGAGGAGCACAGGCATATGAAGATCATTGATGAGACAATGGCCCAATTGCAGGACCTGAAGAACCAGCATCTCACAAAGAAATCTGAAGTCAATGATAAGAACCATGAGATGGAGGAGATTCGAAAAAAACTGGGTGGCGCCAACAAGTCAGTGGCTGCAAACGCGCACATCAAATTTACTATTCATTATGTTATGAGTGTGTGTGTGTGTGTGTGTGTGTGTGTGTGTGTGTGTGTATATATATATATATATATATATATATATATATTTTTTTTTTTTTTTTTTTTTTTTTTCAAGATTTTTTTGAGGCATAGTCACCTTTTTATTTGACAGTCATGAGACAGAAAATCATGGGAAAGAGAGGAGGATGTGACAGACAGCAAAGGACCTTTTGAAGTGATTTTCTGCTACAAATTGTGCATTGTGTATTCCAGGGAGTTGACCCAGCTCCAGAAGGAGGTGACCGCCATCGAGACCAAACTGGAACAGAAGCGCAGCGACCGTCACAACCTGCTGCAAGCCTGCAAAATGCAGGATATCAGACTGCCTCTACGGTCTGGAACAATGGATGATATCAGCCAGGGAGAGGTAGACACAAACACAATCAAATGCACTGATACTTTTATACTGTTGTGATTAAAACAGAAAAATCACGTCCTCTTTTTTTCACTCTTTCAGGGGAGTTCACAGACAGAGGAGTCCAGCAGCCAGAGGACGTCAAGTAGTGTTCTGGCTAAAGAGGCTCTCATAGAAATCGACTACAGCAATCTGTCTGAAGACCTTAAGGTAGCTCGTCCAAACAACACTCAGGCCTTACATTTACCGTATTTTCCGCACCATAAGGCGCATCGTATTATAAGGCGCACCTTCAATGAATGGCCTATTTTAAAACTTTTTTCATAGATAGGGTGCACTGCATTATAAGGCGCATAGAAAGAAACTACCGTACTGTGGTGTCTGGGGTTC
>JANJYQ010245679.1:860-11633 GCA_024605255.1 Rastrelliger kanagurta | reverse complement strand
ACACACAAGCAAAGTGCTGACGCTGGTATTTCGTGCTCTGTGTTTTCACTCTCAGCTCTTATAATCTGTTTTATCTCAGGTGCTGCCAATAGCAGGTTTAATTAATGAGAAGATATTCCTAATGTAATTTAGCCAGTGCAGGATTATAAAATGACACATCACTCTGCAGCCTGCAAGGCAATGAGAGAAAGATACAGTGAATAGGAAAAAAGGACGAGAGAGAAAGAGAGTACAACTTTTAACCATTATCTGCACCACATCAGAGCTCAAAGGGCATTGAATACTGAAAATTGCTCTGGTTGATGCATGATTTAAAAATAACACATTTAATAATCTAAATTTAATGTGTGTTTGTATATCTATTAGCATATAATATATTTGTGTTTGTATGTGTTTTGGCAGCCTCTCTTTCACAGGGTTAAGATTTATCTTACCTTACGGAGGAAGTCCCTTTCTAATTAAGCCTAGGTCTATTAGAGTGAACCCCAGTCTAAAGCATAAAGTGTCACTCTTTCATTTATCCTGTGACCCAGAGAGGCAGCAGGCAGGCAAGAGTCACAGAGTTACTATTTACACTTTCAGTCATAATCAATGTTTGTCTCAGAAATCATGTCACTTGTGATCAGTTCATCATCTCATACTATCCATACATCCAACTGCAGCGCGTGGATGTTTATACTAGGGATGGGAAGATTAACCGATACATAGTATCGATACATGGACACGCCGGCACGATGCAAGTGCATCGGTAGAACAGCTTTGAAGAGGTGCAGTTTTGAGATGAAATCGAGATGCATTGGATTTTACAGCTGTGCATCGATACAATGCGATTTAATTAAATTTAATAGTTAATGTTCTCTGCCTTCATTTAGAAATTTTCAGCTCACAATGATTTAATCTTTAGGACTTCATCCAATGTTACGTTACAGCGCAAATATGTGCTGCGGTTGATACAGGTTAGTAATAATAACAGTGAAGATGTTGTGTGTTCCTTTTGCTGCTTAATGCTGATTTAGTATACCTGCTGGTGCAGTAGTTTTTAGTTTTTCATATTGCACAAGTCTCATTGTTGTTAATCTTGAGCATCCTTAATTGTGAGCCAGGTGTTATAAAAATGTACTGTACTGTCAACTTGAAAAAGACACAGGACTTAAAAATAAGACCTGTTTGTGGAAGATCTTTTTTATTTTGTTAATAATCAAACTCAGTGAATTATATGGCATCATTCCTTTGTATTATTGTATCATATCTCATTATATCATGTTATGTTGGAGCATATCATGTTGAACCGCATTGCACCATGATTAGGGGGTGAATCGTATCGAATCGCACTGATAGGTGCTGCTCAAATATCTTTAATGTATCAGATTGTTGATAGTGTATTGAGATATGTATTGTATCGGCCACAGACCAGAGATGCACAGCCCTAGTTTATATAGTAATTTTGTTCAAGAATCAATCATTTTGGAAATGTTAATGCACAGGAACTGGGTCAGTGAGCACCTTACTTGATTACTGGATATTCTCAGCCACAGGCATCATGTGACTCGCTGACCTGGAAATAAACATTGCTGACTTTGCAGTATGTCCGATTGTGGTTAAAATAATCTTTTTAGAACTTTTTTTTTTCCAAAAATGAATATCTACAGGATGAAACTTTGTACCTGTGCATTAACATTTATAAAATGTCAATAAAATCAATTCTTGAACAAAACTGAATACTGTATAAATTGGATTTATGGATGTTATGAGATGAACTGATCATAGGTGATGTGATTGCTAAGACAAATATTGATTATGACTAGAAATGGAATTTAAGATGGAGCATTACCATATGCTATAAATGAAGAGTTTATTCCACAGATAAATAGCACTAGGGTGTTTTGTGTCCTTACTGTACAATGTTAATTGCTAATTTTCAACATCAAAGAGATTAAATGGAATATGCAATTGTCATTTGAAAACATCTACTTCACTTACAATTTTAATTATTTATAATGAAGATTTTCTGTCCACATAAGTCCTAGTCCTGTGGGAAAATGTATTCCAAATTTTATATAAAGTTAATATGGGGCTTCAGCTGTTTGTGTTAACCAAATCAAGTGATCTTCCAAAGTCACAGTCTTTGTAGTATGCATCTTCTAAATGGTTAACCAAGTGGTCAAGTGCATAACACACATGTGTCCCCAGTTCAACTTTGAGAACCTTTTGTCAAATTTGATAACCCATTTTTTCCCTGCATTTTGTGTTTGCAACACAATTATCTGTATCAAAAGCAAAATGTCTAAAAATATCAGGTCTACAGTATTACTCACTACTCTCTACAATAAAATCCCTGGTGTTTTTGTGCTCAACAGTATTTTTGCGGGCTGTGCAGAAGGATCTTAATACAAGGAGGGAATCTGATACTAAAGACTGTAGCTATGGATGATACTCACTTTAACTTCAGATAAACTTAGAATACAGTGGGGACTATAGATTTTGGCCCAACCACTTTCTTGTAAAGCACAATGAGAGGAAATATTTTAATGGTGAATATGAGCAGGAGCAGGGATGGGAAAAATAGATCAAAATATATTTCCAAATAAAATACCAAGTATGCAACGATGTTTCAAAATAAGCTATAAAATACACAGCCACAAAATATATCAAAATGAAATACTGTATTTTTGTATTTTCATAATATCCAAAATACATTTTTTTGTCATGTCTATATTATTACATACCCGAGCTGCACTGCCATTTTACCTCCAAGCTACACCTCACTTTTTTTCTTTTTTTTTTTTTTACAAAATAAACATCATCACCCAATCCTTAGCGTTTTGTGTAAAGATTGTGAAGTAAAATGGATTGGTTTTGATGATTGCGATCATGATTGCTAATTTTTAGTTAGCACGTTAATAGAAATTTCCATTATGTGGTTGTAGCTTGGAGATAAAATGGTGGAGCACTTTGGGTCTTTAATGATATAGACAATAAGAAGAGCTTTTGGTTGGGAGTTCCAGTGTAGAGTGGAGGTGTTTGGCACTATCTTGCTACAGCTGGGAGCTTCTCTAGTCAATAACTTAAAACCTACATGAATTTGAAAAATTAAATAGCAAAAATGAATTCATTAATTTTCGTTTTTTGACCAGACACTAAAATTAAAAAAACATGTATTATTCATTTTTTTTCATTTTCAATTGGCAAAAATGAAAAAGGTTTTTCATATTTCATTTTTAGGCTTAGATCAAAAATATGAAATGGAAAAATGGACTGTAGAAGCCACTAACGTAATACTGACCAATATTGTCCAAAGGCCGATAACGTAATAAATTTGCACTTAGAATGTAATAGGCTAATAATGTAATGATAATGTAATAACCAGCCAATAATGTAATAACTTATTACATTATTACCATTGTCTGTGTTTGCAAACATGTGTTTCCACTTCATTTGGAGATAGTCTGAATGACAAGCAGCAGACAGGACTGGAGTCATTCTAACTATGAAGTTAAATAAACCAATGCATGAAGAGAGAGAAAGAGAATGCATTTTATCACAGCTATATCCAATAAATGAAAATTAAATAAAGTGATGTTAGTATATTATTATGTTTTTGGTTTTGGTTTTACATTATGTGGCTATTGCATTTTAAAAAGGGCAAATTTATTACATTACCGGCCATTATTACATTATTGGCTCAGTTATTACATTTACAAAGATTTTTTTTTAGCAGGTGTAAGTTATTACATTATTGGCCAAAAGTTATTACATTATTGGTTCAGGACTTTTATTATGTTATTGGCTGTTATTACATTATCGGCCATCATTGCGTTATTGGCTTCTACATGGACCACACAGCTGAATTTGATTTTAATATTTAATTGGTCGGGTTCGTGTGACCCGGAAGCAATATTTTTTTCAAAGACCCAGAGCCTCAGATCTGAATCGCAGATCTAGACCCCTTATGTTTAAATGAAACTGAAGCACAATGACGAATAATGTACTTTAAATTAAACATAAATAAATGATGTGGATAATATGAGAAAAGCATGTGTAGTGCCTATTTGCTCTTTATAATTTACACCGAAGCGGTAATGTGAACACATTGCAGCGATCAGGGAAACAGAGAACTGGAGGTCTTCTTTTGGTGATTATTTAATTAAACTCTTCTTAAGTATATGTACATCAGTTGGACAGTTGATTGACACAGGATGTGGAGATGTTTGTAGAAATTTCTATGGCGAGATGTGTGAGTGTGTGGTCTGTAAACAAGATAACAAATGGTAGTGCTACCATGGTAACGGTTATATACAATACAACAGTAAATCATAAATATCATAAATGATAAAAATATTCTAAATTAATCTGGACAAATTATCACCTTATCACACATCTTTCATTAATCACAATCTGTGGCATTGTTCAAGAACAGGAAGGCGTACTCTAATATCAAAGTTGACACAAATTTAATCAAGTGTGGACATGGGACTTAATTTGCATTTCCTAAATAATGCTCTGCCATGCATTTGCAATGCCTAAAAGAAGTAGGATAGAAAAAGTGTTTAAAGCAAGGCAGAACAGATTATAAAGTTATGGATTAAGTTATGAGAAATAAAAGAAAATAGGCACACAACACATCACCTAGATGATGTGTTGATCATCTGTCTAAAGCACTTGTGTTTCAATCACAGAGGTATTCATCAATGTTTAGAATATACCACAAAGTTAATATACTACTAATGAAAGTGAGTTTCAGTTTGCATTGTATATATTACATGCAAAGTAAAATTACTTTAATTTGTCATGGACTAAAATGTTCTAGAGGACAGTCTCAACCTCATTGAATTTCCGATCTTCAAAAGATCAAAGTGATTTGGGAAGCTATGAAATTTAATGCCGGTATTTCATGTTTGTATGAGGACATTTTGAATACTGCATGTATGCATCATAACATGGGTGTTTGCACTTCCTGTAAAATGGCCCATCATACTCATGCAGTAATACTTTATTATCTGATGTGTTAATTGTACAGTAACTTCATATGAACTAGGGAATATTGCATTTCAGTGCTTTTGAAAATGTCAGGACAAATGTTTACTTTTTACATTAGTCCTACATTTTTACTCTTTACTCCAAATATTTAAAGGTGCCAGGTGTAGACTAACGGTGACATTTAACATACAAAATTCACTTTACCCAAACACTTAAAACTGCTTACTTTCTTTTCCTTTTGCAAGGCTACATAATAATCTGACCATTATATTTAAATTTAGAATCCAAGCTGAGCTCTTAACATTTGGCAGTTTTGTGGTGTAACTATGCCTCATTCCAGAGAACTTGATTTGTTTTCCAGATGATTTGTAAAAGCTGCAGCACATTCATTTCAAGCCACTTAAACATTAAAGGCTATAAAACGCTGCACACATTTGGAACATCATTTGAAGAATTTGGAGCGGCAGAGAATTTTGTAATTGGCAAGATTAATAATATTTACAGCGTTGAGATGCAAATCTCCCTTCACCAGGACCCCATGAATAATTGAGTGCGAACAATCACTTTGAATAATTCATTTCTAAATATTCTTCAGTGTGTTTTTTTATGACCAGAGGGCAAGCTGAGTTTTGTGACAGCAGCAATGTGTGCCGGTAATTACGCTGAGCGTCTGCGGCCCCTCTTAATTGCTGGTAGAAGTTCCTTCGTGCCAGCAGGCTTCTTCAGAGGGGAGAGATGCAGAAAAAAGACAGAGACAGAGAATAGAGACAGAGTAAACAATTCCACTCTCCCTCTTGCTATCTGTCTTCCCACTTATATCCCCTTCCATCACCAAGATTTCCTGTACCAGCTTCCCCTGCCTGTGTTTGCTACTCATGAGTAGAATATTGATGCTAATGGAATTAATTACTTGCGGCGTGTTTTCTTTTTTTCAATATGTACATCCTAACAGCAAGGTCTGTTGGGGGTAGAGGGGGAGAGGAGTGCTTGGAGGGCAGAGCATACTTTGACAGAGGTGGAAAATTAGAAAGGGAGCTTCAAGAAAGAGATAAGTTGATGTGTGCAGTGAGGCCTCCAGACCTCCAGGACCTACTAGGAATATCGCGCTCCTGATTAAAATCACAGCTATCATTAAAGCAGCACCCAACTCGCCGTTTTTAATTGAGGGGTTTTAAACAAGACAGTGTGACTTGACTGCAAAATACAGAAAGCAGAGGCTGAACCCAAAGGCGCTTTCTCTGTGCTTCCAGCTGCTCAGGCCACTGGTGTTAATGATGGATCCTCCTGCTGTTGAGGCCACCAGTGTTAATGATAAACACACCAATTAATTTTTCAAGACGAAAATGCATGACAAATACCCTGTGAGATATGTGCACAAACATCTCATCAAAGTTGTTTTATTTACTTCATGATACTTTCTGCAGGTGTTGCTCCCGGTCTGCAAAGGTTCTAATTTATTGTTGTTGCATTGTTATTTTTAATCTTATTTTACATCACATGAATGCAATCACTGCACATCCAAAATCCCCCCATAATAACTCAGGCCTGTTTTTCTTCACTCACATCCCCTGAGATTTTGCCAGTGAGACATATGAGATGGTCTCTTTCATTGGTCGTGGCATAAACTGAAACAGAACGTCAGGAGTATTGCAGACAAGAAAGCACTTTGTAAAATTTTATTATGCCTTGATCGATGATGTGCACCTGCTCTGATTATAACCATAAAACACAGTTCCAAGCTTCATCATCCATCTCTTGAAGCTGAATATGCTTGGCGCTTAACTCAAATCCCCTATTGTGAGATAATAACACAACAAAAGATTTTGTGCTTTGGAGCTTTGGCAGGATTTAAAGTTTTTTTGGCAAGGTAGATTACCTGTTTTCTTCTGTCTTCTCTTGTTAATTACCTCTAACAACAGCGTGGTTGTACTTTGTCAGACAGCCAAAGCCATACTAACACCCTGTGGCCTCTCTCATCATCTTGTCTTGTCTCTCTTCTCTCTTCTCCTTTATTCTCTCCTCTTCCATACTTTTGCAGTGTAGCCAGAAACTTAACCAGAGGCCTTGCTGCCCACTATCGATCTGCGTGTCGTAATGATGGCTGAAAGATTGCCTGCACCGGGGAGTGATCTGGGAGCTAGGGCAGGATTAAGGAAGGCATGGATTACTATTGATTTCTATCTGATACAATCATTTCATTTGGGCTCAAATCTCCTTCCTGGTGCATTGTGAGCCAATTCACAGCAGAGATCTTTTAATTCTCCCCCTCCCTCGCTCCCTTCCGAGGAGCCTAATGCTATAACATGCCACTCTGCTAACAGGGTTAACACCTCCTGTTGTTCTCACCATTACTACAGAACTTATTAATTAAGGCCAACCAGAGGACTAAGACCTCAGGGCCCCACCCCCATGAGAGACCTGAGATGGAATGGAGGTCTCAGGGAAGATATCCACTTGACCAGTTGATAGGTCTTTTGGTTAATACAGCAATGCTCTGCTGTGACAGATTTGTGAATACCTGGGTCATTTACTTTGATTGATTGTTTTGTGTTGAGAATGCCCTGTTTTCCCACTGAAAATAAGGCCAATTTATTGAACAGCAATGTCTCATAGGTGAGTGTTTTTAATTTGTTGTCTGTACTGATGAGATGTATCACAGCCGCTGGATTTATGTCCTCAATTCAGAATATATGGGGCCCTTTTAGCACCCCTACATTATACAGTCTGAAAAGATAGATCATTACTCTGTAATAGATAAATGAAGAGGAACATACCTGATACCACGAAACACATTCCTTCATAGTACTAAGAAAATAAAATATGGGCTATAATTCCACAAGCTGAAACAAGTGCTGTAGCGCACCCATGCTTATCACCTAAATGAGTGTGGATGGATGTTATCAGCTCAAATGCAACTAATATTGGGTTTATCCTCTCTACTTTTCTTTCTAGGCTCATGGCAGCTTATTATCTAAGCTTCTGCACTTCTGGGTCGATGAATTTCACATACAAGTATCATGCTGACACAGACATGCTTTGTAAAGGGCTTGTTTCCTAGCATGCTCTTCAATTAGTCCAATTTATGTAGCAAGGCCCTGATTCACCTTCAAAGCAGGGGAGCAAACAGCCAGGCTTCTATTGATTTGGCCCTGCTTTTCCTCTCGGCTATTGATTAAATCTCCGGCATTATTTGCTGTACAGGCCAGGGGGATGGCGTTATTGCTCTCTTCTGCCGTTACCTGTCAGTTTCTAGCCCTACCAGATGGAGAAATAAGGCCACCAGAGGTAGATGAGAGAGATGTGATGAAAAACAAGAGCATCCCCCACTTTTTTTTAACTCCAGGAACAGATTTGTCCCTTAATGAAGGTCTCACCACTGTAACAAGAGTGGTTGAGGGGGTCACCAGGGTTCCAGGAAACGCCCTCTTATCATGGGCTAGCTTACCCTCACTGCCAATGGAGATGACAGTGGCCTAGTCCATGTGTTTGACCCCTCACATTGATTTATCGTAATCAAGTGTGGACCAGGAAGAATCCGGAGAATGCCTGTGTAGTTGGGAAAGGCACCTTGGGACCATACAGACAATCACTAGACCCTCCATCAATTTACACATGACAGGAACCAAAGACAGAGAGCTGCTGCTGGTGAGGGTGAAAAAGGAGGAGCCTTGGGGGGGATGAGCAAGGTGGGGATGGATAGATGAATGTGTATATTTGTGTGTGGGTGTTTGTGGATGGGTGGTGATAGTGGGATATAGGACAAAGGGTCCCTAAGGCCGAGACAGTTAATTAGCTTTGTGAGAAAACAATCACACTAACAAGCCAAACAAACTTATTAGACTACTCCCATTATCCTTCCGATTCTCCCAGGGCCACAGCACAGTTTGACAGACAGGTTTTCTTCAGCTGCATTTATAGATTTACACCTTTGCATGCTGATTCCAGTCAGAAATACAACTATGCATGCAAATATACACAGACTGTCACACACAATTAACAAAAAATGGCTCTCATAATTAACAATATTCGCTCATTCAAGCATTCTTGCTCTTTCACAGAACATTTTTAATTACCTATGAAATCTAGCCTCTGTATTTGTTTTGACAGGAAATTAGACTGGTTCAATAATATGAGTGATACAAAGGGAAGTGATTCCACAAGCACCCTTCTCACTTTCTTCAGGCATGACTGCATCACTAGCTTTATGTCACTGGTGTATAGTACAAGCCGGTGATAAAAATGAGCTTGGCACATAAAGCAGCATCTGCCCACGCAATCTGCACCACACTGAGTGGCCAGTCTCAAGCAACCACTGGAAGCACAAACACGAATCCCCTCCTACTGGTGCTTCAACAGATTAAATCAGGCTGGACATAAATTCCAAAAAGGGAGGGGTTTGCCAATTTCGAGTCAAATGTCAGTTGATATTGTGATCTGAGCCATTTATATGCTCACCAATAAATTGAAAAAGGTGGCTTCTGCAAACACACTATCATCCCTATCTGTCTTTATCCACAGCACACAGTAAAAACACCTAAAAGAGTGATGCAAATAAGCAAAGATTACTCCTTTAAGTTTATTACCCATGTGGAGCCTTGGCCCTGTGTTAAAGTACATGCAGTATAGTAGCACTGCCATATGGGCACATGGGATGATATGTCATGCTGAACATAAAGGGGCCACGGTGTAGAGTCAGAGCAGATGCAGTCCTCCAGGGGTGTGGCTGGCACCGAGCTGCTTTCCTTGGCCACTGTCCACACTCTCCCACTGGTGCAGGACTGTAGGAGATGCCTTTAATATGGCTTTAAGTCTCGTTGAACAGTGGGGAACCTAGGGATCCAATTTAATACCGGCCAGCTGCCCAACTCGCCTGCTCACAGTCTGCCATATGTAGGTCTTAGTGCAAATGAATATGAACAAGTTGTATGACCGTGCACATGTGTGTTTCTATGTATTAATGATGCATGAGTATGTACAGAGTTGATGCAATTTGTTTTCTCAGCCCAGGTTTATAATGCAAAACCTTTTCAAACAAATTGAATTTTAGGTAATATCAAAACATCTGCCAATAAATAATTTGAAAAATCAGGTCACTTTAAAACATTCTAGCCTTAGACCTAAAAAAAAAAAGTTACACAACCAGTGAAACTTAAGAAACTCAAGATAAATATACTTAGAAAATATCTTATTAATTGCTTAATTTAGCAGTTAATATGATATATATTCCCTGGACACAAATTCTTGTCCCTAGTCAACTTTTCAGACATTCTTTTCAGCTCAAAAATATATTGCCCCCCCACCCCCCTCACAAAAAAATAATGCTTTGGGAGAAGAAAACAAAGATTTAATCAGATGTTATGACCTTCTTGAATTGTGCTTTTTCAGTGTAAATGGTGACAAGGAGGCCAGCAATGGGTACCAGCCATGGTGAAGAGGATGAAATCACACTCAGACTATGCTGATTTAATTCAACACAGTTAAGTTTCTCTCTGTTCTGGTGGGTGCAGTGTACAGAACAAAAAAAAAGAAAAAGAATGTGGCATTCCAAGAACAGAAGGGCCCCTTAGTGCTTCCACTCCTTGGGCGAAAGGCCAAACCCCACTACCCAACTCCTCCTCTGAGAGAAGCGAGAGGCTGGGGTTTGACACTGGACCACTGGAGACGAGCTACCCCAACCTCACCCCTGACCTCCAAACCACTGCACTACTTCTGAGGCCACGTGGATGACATTTACTGTGCAATAGAATACACAGCTCCTTCAGTGATCTCATAAGCTGTATGTATAGGCCTGTATGA
>JANJYQ010245178.1:20886-31428 GCA_024605255.1 Rastrelliger kanagurta | reverse complement strand
ACACACACACACACACACACACACACACACACACACACACACCATACCATACCACACCATACACATACACTTCTCCACCTAAACAGTGCGTATACAAAAACCCCCAGATAATGAGCATACTTAACTGTACTATCATTGTTCTAAAAAAGGAGTTTACAAGATACAAAAGGTCTCTGCAGTTAACACCCACATTTAAGAAGTCACAAGTACAGTAGAGCCACAGAGGGAGCTAAATTCGGGCTAGAAATGGCAGAACAGGGCTGGCAAGGGAAAAAAAAGGACATCTGATCCTGTGCAGCATGCATTCAGAACAACTGTTTTGGGATTATCCCAATTCAAATGCGCGGCTAACTTTGATGTTATTTTTTTCCCCTCCCATTGTCTGAAGCCCCTCGCTCTCTTCATAATCCGAGTCCTTTGAAGTGAGCAGCATGGAAACAATGTCAGCAGGCGACACACTCCCTCCGATGGCCCACTGACAGCTCTCCACCGTTTCTTTCCTTCTTTTTTCCTCTCTCCCCCTTTCTCCCCTTGTCCTTCTGTTTGCTGTCTCAATCCTCATACTTCCTCCATCCTTTCATTGCCTCTCCCTCATTCTCTTCCCCTTCATTGTTTGCCATCTCACTCTTCATCTCTCCCTTTTTGTCAAAGTTTACATCAACCCTCTTCATATTATTTCTTTATTTCCTTTTATCTCCTTTAATATTTGCCGTTTGACCAATCTTACCTTCCTCTCCTCCACTGATTCTCTTCTTCCCCTCATGTCTGGCTTTTAATAAGCAATTCAATCATTAATTGGAGTCTCATTAGCGGGTGGTTAATACAGGGGGGATCATAATAATGAGGACACAGATAATAGAAAAAGAAAGCCTTTGTCTGCTCTCAACACAGATGCCAAGGCCTGTGTCTTGTAACACAGCCTACAATAGGGGGGACAGCATGTGTGTATTGTGTCATGGTGTATTTCAATTGCAAGCAGAGTAGCTAAAATATGAGCAAGTGCAGCCATTCACAGTGTTGCTGAGTCTCCCTAAAAGTGAAGAGAAGATGACTGCTCTGACAATTCAACCAGATTTGGTTCAATACAAAGTGTGGTTGAAATGATCAATAAGAGCGTGATATTCAAATGGGCAAATTCCATAAAATAGACACCTAAACATAATGACATTTACTGGAAATTATACTAAATAATGGTTGATTTAAAATGTAAATGTGTATGTAAATGTATGTTTTTACCATTTAGACAGTAAGAAAAAATATGAAAGATAACCATTCAATGAAATGTTTACAGAAATGATAAAAGAATGACATAGATGTATCTAGTTACATCTGTATCTAGTATACACTTCAGTGTGTCGCATAAGCATACAAAAGTCAGCAGCCAAACTTTGCTGTGGATTTGTGTAACTCTTGTCAAAAAGTCCTGTTGAAAATGACTTCCTGAAGCTTTGTTGATGTCAGGATAAGCAAGTCCTGTCTTGGACCAGAACAACACTTTCCTCAAATGTCTATACTTGATCTAGATTTTGACCCGTGAACAACCTCGATATTTACTGTCAATCAATATTCAGATAGTGACAGAAGACATTTCTGACATTCTATGTGTGGGCCAGGGCTGGCAAACTAGCTGCTTTGAGAGAAAACTCAGGACTGAGTAAGGGGGCCCCGGGCTGCCAGGGCCTGGAAGGAGATGAGATGTGAAAGGAGGCTCACAGACCTGCCTCATTACTATATGAGGCAGCTGCAACCACAGACAGACAAGGTTGTGTTTGGAAACATGTCCTGATCCCAGACACAACAACTCTTTATTTAGTGAGCCACACCCAATCAACTGCCACAGTGTCCCAGTCTGGTTGCTAAGGCAGGAGGCAGAATAAAAGATCCTGTGAAAAAGAGAAATCTGCATGTAGAGGCGATGAAGATCAGGGAAAACAACGAACAACATATTGTTTCATTTACGTGTTTAAAAAGCGTTGCACTGTACATAAGACAGTCTCAGACAGGACACCGGAGTTTGCTTACTATAGTTACTCAGAGCTATCTATGGAGTGCTAAATGACTAACAACAAATACTTAGCAGTGGCACATTATAGTGAAAGATGGATAAAACTGCACTTATATTCTAATTTCTAAATTTTATTGAGTAACACTTCTATATATGACGTTTTACTAGACCAGGTAAGAAAAAAACATACCAAGTAAAGAATAAGGTTGAAACTAAAAATAATGAAGGCTGAGTGTAAAGTTTAACTGTTAAAGAGAATGACAGTAATTATGTAGAGAGGCTTTGACTCACGAAGTGGGGTGCAGTAGACAGATTTATAAGGTTCAGCCAGACACAAAGCACACAAGCCACTTAAAGACACTATGGAGTTTGCAACTAGCCATAAAAATGACAGAGCACATGCATACAAATGGTGATCGTGGTGTAACAAAAGAAAGGCGACTAGTGTCTACTCTATAAAAGTCAAATCCAGACAAGGCTTTTTTGGAGGAAGCTTTTTACTGACATCCCCCCACCAATTTTTACATCTATAGGTTGTGTATGAGGACCAGAGGAACCAATGAAAAAGGGCAGGAAGTATATGAGACTGCTAGCAGATAAAGATAAGAAGATAAGAGAAACAGACAAAAGTGAGTGTCTAATGCACTTCACTAACAAACATTTTTATTGGGGAGGTTGTAATATTGTGAGCCACGCATAAACCTAAATGAAGCTATAAATAATATTAAAGGTCTACTTGTGTGTCTAGTTGGTGTGTTCCTGTTTTATACAGTTAGCACCCGTATTCTAGCTGTATGATACATAATGGCTCTGTGTTCATTGATCAGAGTTACTAATATATAAATAACATGCATCTACACCAAAATATTCCAAGTCCTCAAAATTTCACTTGACTTACTCCAACCTGATGCAGGATGAATTGAGTAAAATGCTTTTCCACCATATTATCCAAAATGGGGTACAGTAAGTTTTTGAAATTGTAAGGCATCAGTGAAATTCTTTCTTCATAAAAGTGTGACACGCCACTTGGATAAGTTACTGCAAAGCAGGAGTAACTGTCATCAATCAACTGCAAAACTGAATCTTGCTTCATGATAAGTTACTAGATCGGTCATTTGCCGTGAAAGTTAATGTTACAGTATATGTAATAAAAATGTAATTAGTTCTCTAAACATACCACAGCAAACTCTGATGCAGTAATAGTGATACAGCTATGGACTCCACACCTACTATGTTTGGTAAAATGTGAAACTTTTAACAACTTTTTAAGACTTTGTAACACTTATACTTCATTACATAAAAATAGAGATAAATAGAGAAAATAGAATAAATGCAGGATACTCATTTTTCTTCTCATATCGTCAATTGATAGAATTAATAAAATGTGAGTAAGTGATAGGTCTCTGAGTGTCCAGCACTGACCTTATTGGATTGATCGGCATGGTTCGTTATTGTCCTCCTCTCCTGGTCCCAACGAGTGTTGGCCTCCTCCAGCTGCCTCTCCATTGCCTGCTGCAGACGAACAGTCTCCTCTTTAGAGTCACATACAGATGTTTGTAGCTCTGCAATAAGCTTGAGAAGAGGAGAGAAAGGAAAAAGACATGCTTGATTTTAATTCTTGATTTTGACTGTGTGTACAAGACTGACAAACAGGTGGACTACAGACCACCTAGCGTAACACCTGCTAGTCAGTGAGTAAATAATGAAATAATCTGGCATACTGACAAACTGTTAAATCTGCTGTTGGGAGCTTTATTGCAGTGTAGAGAGTTGCTTTGTTTGCTTATATTTGCAACAAAAAAATAAAGTGGAGAGAAAGCCTGCTGTCAGATGCAAAATGCAAAACATCCACTAAGCAAAATGCTTCTCTAATTTCTAACATCACCGCTCTCACAAAATGACTGTATCCGATTAAAAAGGCATGTTACATTAGTCATGGATTTGGATGGCAGTAACAATCACCTTGAGAGACACATTTTTCCCAGAGTCTTATGTCTTGTATCTTTTTTAAGACGAGACTGAAGACAGAGAAAGCAGAGAGAAAAAGAGAGGAGGGAGGTACAAAAAAGGAGGAAAAAACAACTTCCTTTTTGAAGAGCAGAGTGACTTTGTGTTGGTGAACTTGCGGTGCACACAAAGATGAAAAGGAACTGCCTCGGCTTTGAAATCCTCCAGTCAAAATTAACATTCTATTTAAGCCACTGTCAGGGAAAGGCAGAGGAAAGATGAGAGAGAGTAAAAGAGAGAGAGGGAGGACGGGAGAGAGGGGGAAAGAGAAAAAGAAAAAGAAGAGGTTGGGGGCAGTGCTGCTGCTAGCTATGGGCTAGACAGATAATTGTTTACCGTGTGCAAACTCTGGAGGACTAGCCCTGCTGGAATCTGCACATTGTGTGGGAGTATGGGAGTTAGGGTGGTGCGGATCGACCACAGAGACAGAGAGAGAGGGAGACAGAGAGAGGGTGGGTGAGAGAGATGGAGAGAGAGACAGAGAGAAAAGGAGAGAGAGAGAGAGAGAGAGAGAGAGAGAAAGGGTGAGAGAGAGAGAGAGAGAAAGGGTGAGAGAGACAGAGAGAGAGACAGAGAGAGAGAGAGAGAGAGAGAGAGAGAGAGAGAGAGAGATGAGAGGGAGATTAGGCTTATTTAGTCAGTAGGAAAGCCACATGAAAGCAACAAATGGCACATTATTATGGTAACATCATTTCTGGTGGTGTAATAATTATTTTGCAATATGGATTCCCTGCATCTGCTGGTCTTCAGCCCCGGGGCGGTGGCGGCACTCTAAACTAGTGAACTCAGCTGTCTGTCTTGTTATTCCTGTATATATATACACACACCACAGCACCTTTTTCTCTGTCTGATAGCCAGCCAGGCTGTTTTAAGCCTGTAATTGGTCTGGTGAGACTTGTCTATTTTCCCAGCGTGCTAGCATCTGTGTTTAGGGCTAAAGGCAGGCTTACCTCGCCGTGAACCTGAGGTAAAAAAGGGGAGAAATGAGCAGCTCTACTGTTTATTCGCTTGTTTGTAAACAGAGAGGTGAGTAGCCACAAAATGGTGGCCACCATGAGGGGGGGAAGGATGCTTTGATAGTTACATGAAAAGAGTACACATGGAAAACTTGGTGTCTGACTTTGAACTAGTGTAGTGTGTTTCTAGATGTCTGAATCATTGTGTGCACACCTTTGGTTGGTAGCATTGATTCAAATTGTCAAATAAACAAAATGTCAATACATCAAAATCATTCATAGTACTCTAAATAGTGTACACCACTAATTTGAGCTGAAACAATCACTCAATTAGTTCATCACATAAACTGATATGGAATGGAGTACCTATTATTATTATTGTATTAGTTTTGCAATCTCTGCTATTTTCAATTGTTTGTGGGACACCCTTTCATATTGCTCTTAATATAAAAAAATATTGATTATAGCAGCTTTAACAGTGATTAGTAAAGATAATAGTATGTTAATTAGGACTGTGCGATATGAAAACATGCAATATGTGATAATGCTTCCAAGTGTTGCGATGACGATATGATTTGCGATAAATAAACAAATAATCACGTACATGGTGTAATGTCTTTCTGCTTTCTCTGCTCATTATCTTCTATCATGTGAACGGATAATTAGATGTATTACAAAACAATAAGACTACAATACAGATCACTGTTACAGTGTCAAGCAGATCGGTTTACTCCCCCTAACATTTTAAACATTTACAGATTGCCAAATGTAGCCTGCAGTCTGACCCAGTTATTTAGCTTGGTGGCCTTCACAACATTGGCATCGTTGTCTGTGGTGATACATGGTAGGGCTTCATCTATGACACCATTTATTGCAGTTCAGCCAGTCTTTTGTAATATGTATATTGTGCAAGTTGATATCGCAACAGCGATGCATTTGCAATATATTGCACAGCCCTAATGCAAATGTTTTCAATTATTGTTTCAAAAATTGAAAATATATCAAAATTAATAAGTACTACAGATTTCTTTTGGTTAATTCATGACTGAGAGGTCGCATGTGAGTGCTGTGTGTGGAACTTACCAATCAGCACTGTGCTGAAACAAATGAGGTATATTTGCATACCGAGTGAACTCCAACCTCTTTCTACCAGAACATGATACTTCTCTTACACTGTGCCTCTCATGACAAATTCCCTCTACCTCCTACCTACTCCCACAGTGGACGGTCAGGGATAAAAGTAATGATCTCCTACCAATACCACAGCTACCACCCACTGTAGCCTCATCATTAAGTGAAGGAAGAGAGCACAGCCCTGTTCAGTTCACAGGTCACCTAGGAGGACCACTCACAGCTAGATGCTTAACACACAGGATTGGATTGTAGAGACACTAATTAGGAGAGTCTGTGTGCGTGTGCATGTGAATGAGAAAGGCAGAGAGAATGGCGTGTGTGTGCGCAAACATATACCCTTAACGTGGTGCGTCTCCAGTCCCTGCAGGATAATGTATGGCGTGGTATGTTTTTAATTGGCCTATTAGCCATGCAGTTGAGCTCAAGAGCGATGCCCCCTGTCAGACATGGAAGGGTTAACAACTGGGGTTAGCCTTTGAGGTTCAAAGGCCTCTTGTTTACATTTGACTGAGCTGCCCCAAGGGGCAGGCAACGAAAACCCCTCTGTTCCACCTTTACCTTTTAAAACAAAGTCGCCCAAGCCCACGACAAATAACCTGCATTAATCACGCATATTAATATGTTTGCACAAAAACCCCACACTTTCAACATAACCCTCTGTATAACAACACACTTCAGGAAAGGTGTATTCTGCGCACAGAGACTTTCCTTTAATGTCAGAGAGAGTGTTGTTTGTTGAACCTGTCCCAGCTTTGTGTCCCCAAAACAGAGAATTAATCACTTGTTGCTTTGTCTGCGGTGGCGCACTGCACCACCAAAGCAGGCAAACATGGCTGAACTTTTGCACAGCATCCGACTTCTTTTGAAGTAGAGCATTGTGTAACCTAATAAGCTACCGTTTTCTCACAACATCTGCTTGTCAACCCCACTTTCAACTCTGTGCCTTTGCCAGCCAACCCAAAATGGGGGGATTTAAGGAGGAGAAGAAAGAAAGAAAAACAACAAAACCCCCTCTTTGAATCTCTTCTTTGAGTAACGAGGTGCAATTATGGCCAAATGATTGTGATATTTTAGCTTGCTACGTAATCAAGACCAAAACTCTTTTCTTTTGTAATGTAAACACTACTTAGGTTGTTTTGGTTCTTTTAAACTGGTGAGGTAAAAGCTGCCTGCACTTTCAGAGACATTTTGTTGAATGACAGACTGAAGTTATATCAGTGGTTGGAGAGGAGAATTAGCTCAGTTTTGAATGGATTCAGTCTAAAGTGACAGTAATGTTAAACATATGACTCTCAATTGGAAATGTGTGATCAGACAATGTGACGGGGGAAGGAGTAACAGTTATGAAGATGAAGCAAAGAGGTGTTAGAAGCAGGTGCAGAGTGCGACTGAACAATGCGTGAAATATAATAATGTACTTAAACTGAATTTACACTTTTGTAGAATCTAACTGTAGACTTTGTAACTTGCCTATAAGAACTAGGGCTCAATATCAATATTATGATTAATTGAAGCTTTTACCTCAATTACGATTAAGTAATGATTATTTTTATTTAAAAAAAATAAGCTTAACTACTGAAGCTGGCATATTTAGTTCCAATGAAGAAGTGCATATCCTAACTCATTTTAAGATAATAACATACAGAATAATTATTCATGACTAATTCCAACAATGACATCAAAAGCACACATTGTTTGAAATGAAACATTCTTGTGAGGTCATATTTTATCTTTAAAGTAAAAAGCAAGTTACCCAAAAAGTACAAGATAACAACTTCCATCTCTTGTAAATAAATTATTTTAAATATTGCCATGTGAACAGTATCTAGCATCTCTTCTATTTCCTAGTCATTTTATCTGTTATTGTTTTAAATAGTAAATAAACCATTTTTTTTTACATTTTTGCTCATTCCTCACTCCCTACCTCACTAGACTGCAGCTTTAACAGCGTCCTGTAGCTGCTTACTAACGGAGCCACTCTGTCCTGCATGATGAGGATAACCTTAGCTTTACTGCTAGCGCTCACTTTAGCGTTGGCTGCTCTGCTCCTCTCCTCTGTATCAGCAAGTGGAGCACTGGAGCTGAATCCTGTGTGACAGTGGTTTTGACTCAGTGATCAGATGCAGGTCTGCTTGCTTCCAACACCATTTTAACAATTTATACATATTTGGAAACTGACAGTCCCAAGTCTGTTGTAGCAACGATTAACTTTAATCTATTTACACAGCATAGTTTTTTCCCCCGATGGAACAGCACAGAGAAAGAAATAACCAAAATGAGCAAGTTTACGTCATTTCGAGGGTCTAAATGTTGGTTTTGGCCTTTTTTCAGTTAACAGCCCAGCCCTAAGAACTACAGTAAAAGTAAGGGCTATGGGGCTACAGGAACATCACAAGGAGATTTCAAGAACTGCCATTGGTCAGCTTGTGTTTTTCCTACATTTGTAATGATGTCAACAGTGCTGATAGTACAACATGGAGAAAGTTGAGGAAAAACTCAGTAAACTTTGACTTTTTGGGAAATAAGAAACACTTTCAATTTCATTTCAATATGAATGAAAAAAAGCGTGTAATTAATGCACCTCACGGACTACTAACATATCACACATAACTCTTTGGTGTGTGTTTGCATCTGTATTCTATATAGATTTATTTGTCTAAACATTACATAAAAAACATATCAGATAAACAATGTGTGTACACCTACTGGCATGTGTGTGTGTGCAAATCTGCTGAAGGGTAAAGGGCTCGGTGGCTTGCTATGTGTTCAGGAGTTTGTGTGCTTTCATGTGAGCTTCCTCACCTCTCCCATCAGGACATTTGTCCAGTCTTTTGAAGAGGTTTGGTGAAAAAGAGGAATATAAAATGAAAGAGGGAAAAAAGGGGGGGTAGAGAAAACTGATTACCTGGGCAGACTTGGCGAGCTTCTGACTGAACTCCTTCTCAATCTGCTTCAACCTGCTGTTGGTCTGCAACAAGAAGGGAGAGGGGAGTGTGAGAAAGAGATATGCAGACAGACAGATAGAAGGACACAAAGAGAATGAGTTGTGAAATTGAATCTTCTGTTAGGAAGTGCACAGAGACACACCAGCCTTCCAACCAACACCCCCCCCCCCACACGCACACACACACTCTTTCTCGTGTTGACCTCTGCCTCTTGGCAGTGTGTCGCAGGTCTGTGGCCCCTTGGCAAAGCGCCAGTTCCAACGTTCATGTGTGCCAGCAGGTAGTGATGGGCATGGTGCACAGTGGGCACCACTCCCCTTTGATCCCCTGCCAACAATTCATCACTTAACAAGAAGGGGGGCGGGGGGGAATTAAAACCTTGCTGCCAATTAGCTATAGAGAGAGAGTGAGAGAGACAGAGAAAAAAAGAGATGATCGGGAGAAGCTGGGAGACACAACACGTTGGAGACAGAATAGGAGTGAATGGAGATTGTTGTTGGGAGTTTATTGAGCGTCGCTCGTCTCTTTGTTTTCTGTTGTTTCTTTATGGGAAGTTAGCCAGCTGGAAGCAAAGAGAGTGAGCGTCTAATACAAGATCTGTCTCCTTTCAGCTAGCTGTGTTGTGATTCCAGAGTTTCAATGAGAGACTGAACAGTGGAGTGAGATAATTGGGTGTGAAGTGCTTGAATTCGACAGGGATGTCAGTGGCTGCCTGTATGCGAGGTGATGAGGTCTACACAAATACTCATAGGTTTTTCCAATGGATACTTGACAAAAGTTTTATACTCATGTTTAAAACTCTTAAGTAAATCAGTATGCTTCTACTGTTCTGATTCTTCTATTAATTTACACACTGCAGTAATACAAATTTATTCACATTTATAAATCTTACGGTTATCCAACTCAGTCAGGTGCACGTGTCTGTATTGTATAAACTCATTTAGTTCTTTTTTATTACTGTATGCCAGTTAGTCTTTGTCGATAAGCCAAATCAATTTCTCTGCGGGTGTTACTGAAGTTTTATCTTATCTTATCTCATGGCAACTGTAAGAAAGTCAGCAATCATCTTTCTCTGCCATTGATGTGATAAGCAACACAATATAACTCACCTTTTCTTTTTCATTCTTCAGTGCAATAAAAAAGTTCAGGTTAAACAAATGTAGAAAATGCAAAAATAACACCTGAAAACACCTGCCAAAATGTCAAAAATCTCTGTGGAAAATTAGTTTAAAATGTTGTAAAAATACAGTAAAACACACATAAACAGAGCTATGGCAGACACATGCTCACTCACACACCCCGCTAGACTCTCTTGTTCTGACAGCCACTGACAGACAGACAACTCTCTAGCAAACACTGTTGCATTGAACGCACCCCTCATAGCCATCAACACCTGAGCTGCGTTTGGACTCTGCACCCCAGCGAAACACTTCCTGACAAACACTGTTGTCCGCTCTGAGCGGACACACCTGTCACCACGGAAACACAGAGTCAT
>JANJYQ010245178.1:2235-14240 GCA_024605255.1 Rastrelliger kanagurta | reverse complement strand
TTTTTAAAAAAAAAAAAAAAAAAAAAAAAAAAAAAAAGCTGGCCTGCCCAGACTCAGCTTCCAAGAGCATGGTGGACTGCAGAGGACAGCGTTTCTGTCTGCATCAAAAGAATGAGAAATTTTCAGCTTACAAAACAGGGCGATCGAGTCAATATGGATCTAAGGCCTGGCTGACTTCCATCCCATGTGGGAAAAAAAGGCCGCAACAAAGTAGTGAAACTTTTTCCTGCCCACTCTGAAGTCAAACTTGAAGACAGATTAGAAAGTAGAAAAAAGGGGAAGAAGTAAGACATTCAACCTTTGGTGAGGTTTTTGTTTTTTTCCCCAGTAGCATGCACTTTCAGCTGACAAAAAAGGACAGAGAAATCATTAATGTCTTTCATAAAAAGTGAAACTAGCACATTGCTGATAGTGTTATCAGTCCAAGTTCAACATTCAGCCTCATTGCTTTTAATCCACTCAAGATTCTCTGACAACTTTTGGGTCAGTTTTACCAATGTACAAAGACAAGGGAAGAGAGAGAGAGGAATTAAAGTGTGCTAAAAACATAAACTAACATTTAGCAGCAAAACAGTCTTCAGATATTGTAAAGGAAAGGACTGATAGGATATGCCGTGATTCGTTCAAATAAGGATTACCCAGCAATAAGCACACTCTTTTCCTCGATCTCTTTCTTCCCAGTACCCCTGGTTCTGTACACCATATGGAGCCAAAATGGCTGCCTGGGTGCTTTGGAGGTCCCTGCATTCCGGGGCTAATGCTGTGCAGCTGGCGTGGGATGGTGTCTAATGAAAAATGCTTCCTTTGATGGGCCCTGCCGAGGGATTAGGTTCTGATCAACACCACCTTAGGTCAGCTTCCTGCTAGACCAGCACAAGATTATGGGTGATTTCCCAGCTGTGGGTCCAGTTACTGTGGTGGCAATGGGAGTGAAAATGACACAGAAAGAGGGAAAGAAAGAGAGGGGGAGATACTGAAACTCAGAAGTTCTAATTGAAGTTCTTCCTGGTTCACCAAGATAACAAAATGCTACTGAAAAGCTGTGGTTTCCCCTTATGGTTGACTCTTACTATAAGTCCAATCCCCTCACTCACTCGTACATGTCAAAACAGTATATCCCATGATGTTAAGTGGGATGACCAAAAGACTTTATCTCTACAAATACATAGGTGTTTGTGGCAAATACAGACAGCGCCATAACCTTACTTAACTTTTAGTTTAAGAGTCTAAGATTCAAGAAAAACCCTATGAAACTAATATGCTGGATTTTATTTGGTGTTTAACACAGAGCATCTTAATGAGACTACACAGGGGATGCTCACCCAGTATTGACTGTGGGTCATTCATGCTTTCCAGTGCTCAACATCCAATCACAGTAGGTACACTTGTAAAACAGGAGAAAATACTTGAGGCATAAAAATACAGTTCAAGATGTATTTATGCACATACAGTGTGAGTGAAACGTGAGCCTATATGCAGCCTGTGAAGGCAGCTGGATTGATTATGATAAAAGTGTATCTGTTCCATCAGATGTGCATTAGATGGAAAACTGAAAAACATGGCTAAAATTTCCTGCGTAGACAAGCTGTAAAACGGTGTGCGTTTGTCAGTTCCAGCGCAATCTGTTGCTGCATCTGAAAGGACACATGCCAAGGTTCAGCCCCAGCTGGTGGGATGTGCACACATTAAGATGCACAACTGGACTGTCCTCAACACGTTAACTCAATTGTGTGTGTCTATCTGTCTATGAGAACTAATTTCAGTGGAATACCAGTGAGGATATATCTTTGTATCTCTTTTAGTTCAGTTTAGGGGAAGGGTTAGATGGTTGAATTAGGGCTTTTAGTTTTGGTGGTTAAAGTTAGGGTGAGGGGCTAATGATTATATTATGTCAATGAGTTACAAGAATATAAAGACAAACTTGTGTGTAGACCTACTGGATCTAACATCCACAAGCTAAAATGTCTTAATTGTTCTGTCCTAATTTACCCTCTGTGTAATGCCAGGAGCAGTTTACAGTTAGCCAGACTCTTTATATACTCTATTTATATAGCCTCTCTACCTCAGCCTTAGTGTTCCTTCACAATTCAGTGTTTATTATCTACTACCTACATATGTATTGCAAACTGACTGTATACCATTTTTCCTGTCCTTATCTTCACTCACCTTCTCCTGAGCAGTGTCTCTCTCCTGCTGGTGGTTTCTTTCAAAGTCGCTGCGGATGCGTTCCATGTCAGAGCGGAGTCGGTCCAGTGCTGCCTCCTTGTCCAGAAATGCCTTTTGCTTTTCCTCCTCCCGGAGCTCTGCCATCTCAGCCAATTGCTGCTTATGCTGGACATGGGCTGCCTGGACTTCCTCATGAAGACATGACAGCTGGACTTCCAAATCTGAAATTGTCTGAAATCGTAAAGAGAAAGATCCAGAGTTACACAGTGAATTTAGGTAAGTGTGATATTTACCCTGCAGTCTTCATTGGTTCCTAAAAAATGTTTTTGTGTTGCACTTGGATGTATTGAGACAGATGACATTTAAAGTATTTGATAACTGTTCTTTGTTTATTGTGTAACTTTGTAGATGGATTTTTGTATAAATGCGTTAATAGTATCAATTGTATCAATTAATATGACTTATAACATCTACACACTATGCCACTGATTCTTGCATATTTCTGGCACTGATTTCTATGCATTGAGAGATGCATAGGAATGACAATACACTGCACACTGGTAGTTGAGTAAAGAGTTAAACAGAAACAGAGAGATAATGGAATACAGAATCAGAGAAGTGCGAAACATTGTGTCTTAGTTTTTGCCAAGTGTGTGCATGTAGGGAAGTTATACAAATATGGTTAAATGTTTCTGTTTTCCTCTGTGTGTGCCACAGTCAGTGTGGGGGCTGTGGAGATGGCCTGACCTCTCTCTTGACCTCTCTCTCTTTTGAACTTCTCAGTCTTGACTTTGCCCAGAAGAGCCCCTTAATAGTGCTGCCAGTGAGCTTCAACATTACACAGTGGAAATGCTAATGAGCACAACCCAATAGCCTCTGAAACACCAGAAATAGACTGGCCTGACACGTGCAATGAAGCTACATCTCAAGAGTTTAGGAAATGTCAAATTGTCAAAAGGAACAGATAACTTACTGTTCTCCCAAATTCTCCCGCATCACTAAGCTGGTTTGATGGAGATTGCTTGCAGAGAAAATGAAGCCTTAAAACAGACCAATTCCTTCTTACTGTAAAATTAAAATGACTACAAACTGTGAGTATGTGCATGTATGATAAGAAATGGGCCATCACAAGTTCACTGTCCTCAAACAGCCTATTTCATAGTACATAAAGAACATGAGACATATATTTACTAGCTTAATATGATATCTCTGTACAATATACAGAAAACATTGAGCACATAACATTCTGAATTGTAGGTGTAGATGTATTGCAGCTGAAGTGTTTTAGACATCCCAACTCATATTGTACTTATTCCTCAGCTACTGCACATGCTCACTACCTCTTTGGATTACTTGCTGTATTTCTTACTTTGGTTGGCACTGTTTTCCCCCCTCCCTCCACTCAAAAATCTGGGCATCCCAGAACAACACCATGTTAAGGCAATCAGACAGAAAGCGTCAAAGTCTTTTTTTTAGCAAGCACTGGAGAGACTCAGAGACTTCAAAGGAGTGTCACAAAAACAGGCAGATGCTGTGGCTCTATGTTATACTCCCTCCTACACTGGCACACACAGAAAAATCCACTATGCTCACACACACAGACAGACAGACAAACAGCCACACGTGGTCGAGCTGTCACATACATTCACAGAGAATATGAGTTAAAAACAAACACACGCAATTCTCTAACTTTGGCTCTGAACATTACTAGTCTCTATACTCTGCTTGTTCCTTCAAGGGCGAGCAGCTATTAGATCTGAGCCCTGAAGAGTCTTTCATGTATAATTCTCTCTTTTAACAAATGTGGATGATCTGTCTTCCAAAAAATCTTTTAATAAGTTAGAGTATAATCTTCCAGACACTTCAGAAACTTACGAGGCCAAAGAGCATGTTTTCATTTGGAAGTAAGTGAGCGCAGATGTTTCAACAGGGCACATGTTAGCAGCTGATGTGGAGCTTTGTGATGAAACAGCTCTTGGTAACAATAGAGGAGTGTCAAGTGAAACATATTGGGTTAAACCATGTCAGCTAAGAAGACAAAAGGCACTGGCAAAACATCAGAACAGAGTCCGGAAAAGGACAGATCACTGGTTAACAGACTATAAATGTTCAATCAAGAGAATGGCAAAGTCAAGTGCAGATGGAGGACCACAAAATTTCATCATCTAGATATCAACACTTTGTACAATATTGTGTGAGACAGAACATTACAGAACTAAAAATAGGAGAGACCACCAATACGTTAGTAGTACTAGTAGATTAATTACAGACATGCTGAGACTTTAATGATTAACATTTTAACTCATGTACTTCTTTCCTTGTAAACAGCATTATCAAAATATTTAAAGCAACACCCTTTGTGGATTGAAGAGCCAATAAAACTTGTGCTGTTCTAAGTTATGCTTGATTACATAACCACAGCATAGCTGCCACTACTTTTCATTTGACATATTTAAGCCTTCCTTGTTGGAAGAAAACTGATTATGTTTTGATAATGAGTGTTTGTTTTATCTGTCTTTCCTTAATTGTCATTTCTATTGTCTTTCTTCTTTAATTTACACCACTTAACAAAACAAACAATAAGCAGGGAAAAATATGTGATCAGTTCATAATATCTTGAATATGGCTCTTCATAGGCTTGACTATTCTGCTTGTATGCTAATTTGAGAAAATGTTTGTAGATTATTGTTAGATATTAAAAATAATATTTTTTACAATACCCTGTGGTAAAATATATTTCACACTTATCTGTGAGGGATTTGATTCATCTGACAATGGTCCATACATGAAAAGAGAGTCACCCCTTTGTAAAAAGTATTAAATAATGATGACATAATTATATAAAGGCAAAAGACCTTCCTCATAGCAGATGTATGACTCGTATCATTTGTAAAAGCTGTTTTATATTCAATATGCCAATGCCAGTGGTCTGGTATTGTGCATGCTGGCTCATTGGCATGGCTTACAGGCCCACCTAAATGGAACTAAGCCATAATTAATCTTTTTAGTTACACCCGTGCTTTTCCTGCCATGATGACTCTGACAGCTGCTGTGAGAAAAGTCTTTAGTTTGACATCAGCTTGACAGACAGATATTTTGCCTTTTTAGACTGTGATGACCTGTTATAATAGACGTAATACATGCCTTCTGGATATATGCTTGCCTACTTTGAGTTTACATGGGAAGACTGATATCACTTTCATGCCATGGAGCTAAAAACATTTTCATACATTTCAGGCCTTTGTACGGATTAAGCAAACAAGCTTCAACATGTTAATTAATGAGCTCTACAGCTGTTGGTAGGCAAATTTTTTGGCTTTGTTTGGACAGTGTAGTTATTTCCCCCCAAAACCTAAACTAAACTAATCAACCCCAGCTTCTAGGCCCAGAGTTAATGCACAAACACAGGAGTGGTATTGATCTTTGCATCTAACTTTCAGCAAGAAACCAAACAAGTTTTTCCCATAATGTAGAACTATTCCTTTAATACATTTTCCCTTCAATATATGCAGCAAAACTCCCAACAACATTGTAAACATGTGTAATGACTGGCAATGTATATGAGTTGCACTGCACTGTCAAAAACATAAAATAACCAGTCAGTTTATCCTCACATCATCTTTGAATCAAATATAAACAATGCACATGCATTAGTGTTAGATATCTGGCTGAACTAAAGTGAAGTTACACTAGGTTAGTGTCGTGATAAATGTTTTACTGTCAGCCAAATAAAAATTCAGGCTGAATCGAAGATGTGATATACTGTACAGTGGTGGAAATAAAGTATTTAGACACCCCTAAAAATGTACACAGTCTCAATGGGCTGAAAATCTGTATCCTCAGTCGTGTTTTCTGTGTTTTGTCTCTGAGGAACTTCCAAATGTGCTGGCTTTATACAGACACAAAGCACGGCAACACAAACTGGGTCTTTTAATAAAAAGCATGACCCTCATTAGTGAATCACTTATACCAAATAATAATAATAATAATAATAATAATAATAATAATACATTTATTTTGTAAAGCGCCTTTCACAGAACCAAAGGTTGCCTAACAACCGAACAATAATACAACACAGACAAACATACATAGGCAAATGCCTGAAAACAAAAAGTGCCTTTTCAACCAAGATTTAGTTGATGCTTGGTGAATGTCCTGAACGAGCGAGTTACAAAGGGTGGAGGCTGCCACACTAAAGGCTCTACTGCCAAAGGTTCACCCTCTGATGAAGGGTGGTGAATATGGAGGACGCCTGTATTGGGGGGCAAGGGTGGAGGGATTTATAGGTGAGAAGGAGAAGTTTGAAGGTGATGCAGAACCTAACCGGAAGCCAGTGCAGCTGATGACCCAATACTTGAAATTTCGTATGTATTTTTATGGAACCAATCGATTTTAAGTCTTCAATGTCTTTTTAAAATGTATTTAGAATTTTGGCTGTGACTGTACTAAAAGAAATTGCACTTGAAGACCCAGGAATGATTCGTAATGCAATATTTCAAAATACATGGGATGTCCGAAAACTTTTCCACTACTGTATGCACATACTAAATGGTCTCATGGTTTGAAAGAAACATGCTGTAACAGAGCATTGGTGCCCACCACTGGCTATCAATAATTTTAAACAAAAAAAGAAAATCAGCTGGATTCTACCACAAACACTCATGCATGGGATAATGTGATGCAATCATTTAAAGTATCACAAACTCACTGACATGCTAACTGTGGGACACATGTCCACAACTGTCAATCAGTGAGTAACAAGACTAGAACTTTTAACAACAGCAAATCTCAAAGACTGATCATTTGTAAAATGACAATACAGAAGAACAATCAGTGTGCATGCTAGTTTAGCTGTCTGCCTTGCTCCCTTCATCAGATATCGTTTTACCTTTGTCTGTCATCACTCTCTTCATTTGACTCATCTTAATCACGTTCTAGGGATTGAAATGCTTTGAAAAATTGACAGCATCATTATTTAGTCCATCAGAACCCAGAATAAAGACCTCACAAGACTCTCGCTCTTTCCCATGCTGTTTGAAGTACAGATGGCATGCACGTTTCTGTAGAAAAGACATAATTATTCGGGAAAATAATGCTCATAAATTTTGAGGAGGAGCAGCGTGGAATATGAATGATAGGGTTTGCATAGAACAAACAATTCTGTTGTTTGCAAAAACAAGGCTTCAAATTAATTTATAACGCTGCTCCTTGTTTTTGAAGTCAGAAACTTACTAATGTTTAACAATTGAATTGCCTCATGCACACATAAAATGTACTACATTAAGAACAATAGCACCAGTGAAATATTAAATTATTTTGCTGCCGAATACAATGATTTTTTACATTTTCTAAAATGTTTTTTAGGTAGGTGGAATATGATCCTTTTAATTTTTTGTCTAGTGTAACTAGACTATATATTAAACCTATTTTAACACTCCATGAGTTGATGTGCACACACAATGTCCACCTTTCATCATATAGTAAGAAAGGCCACAATATGTGTATGTTCTATAGAGGGTATACTGGTGACGGATCCCCAAATCAGTCAACAAAACTCCATCGTCCTCTGGGGGGCATTGATCAGCTAGCAGAACAATGCAGAACTGCGTAAAACATGTTTCACTAGTATTTTTTCATCCTAGACGGAGACACATCTGAAAGCTTCCTTTCACATGCTGTTATTTGTAAAAATGGCTAGCTGCATTCACATCCACACTGCTGGGAAATTTAGTTTAATTTCCAGAGTCAGTGGGACCCCAACTACTTATGAGGACTTGAACATGGCTGCTTAATTCTTCGCCTTTCATTAGTGACATCATGATGTACAATACCTAAGCCACAACTAAAAGGAAAGATAGTATAAAAATTAAATGATAACTAATTCATTTAGCACAACAGATGGGTAATATAGCCTTTATAATGTGCAGTGTTTAAACAGTGAAGCCAGATTGTCATGGATAATAAACTCTTGTTAGATGAGAACAATGTGTCCCTCTGTGACTGTTCGAGGTCTTTCCTCCAATCACTGCAACGATTTATAGGCTTTCTTTCTTAAAAACAAGGAAAGAGTCAGGAATGCTATTTACTAGTGTCCCACCACATCAAGGGGATGAGTGGGTATTACTCATCCCGAGTGTGTGACTGACATTTGCTGTTCCGTTAGCCAGCTTATTTGAAGCAACTGTTCTTCAAACAATTCCAGGAAGACTGAGAAAAAGTGTGAGAAAGAGAGTGGGAGAAATAATGATCCAACAGCAGGCATTGGTTTTGTGTATTGCTGACATGTCACTTGATGATAATATCATTGTCCATCTGACCCATGTGGTGGGAGTATGTTGTTTGATGGGCTGTGAAAGTCCTGAACTCCGAAAGAATTAAAAAAAAAAAAAAAAACATAACATGCTGTAAAGAAAATGCTCTATGTTTTTGTACATATCTTGTGTCTTGCTGAGTGTAAAAAAACTCATCTTTAATGCATATGGCTGCTGGTGTGTCAGCTTCTTGTCATTTTAACAGCACATCCATGGAACTGTGCTTGCACAAGTAGTCAAACCAGCTCACTTTTCCCCAAGTTTCAGGATCCTCACATACCTGTCCTTCATCTTTCTAAAGCCTGAATGAAAATCTTGATTTCTACTGCTTTAATGTCTGACATTAGGCAGGCTTCTGATCTCTACTCAAAATGCTGCAGGAGCAAACAGGAACTGAGAATATGAGATGAGTACGGTGGAAGTTTGTTTTCTGTCAACTCCGAAGATCCTGAGATTTTGTCAGACAACATGTCATTTTGACATGAGTCGCACCCCATGTTATCAGCAGAAATGTCCTGTTGTGACGGCACCTCCAGACAACCAAAAAAAAAAAAAAAACCTGGTGACATTGGATGCTCTGAAAGATACTATCCAAAAATATTTTTAAAAAAATGAAAGCAGATGAGAGGGAAATAGAAGGAAAAATGGAACCTTTCCCTCATGTTATAAAGTTTTTGGCATCATAAAGCCATTTTAGACAGCTGTGAAGCAAACCAACCAGTATAGTGGTATAAGATGATTTTTTAGTGGTCTATAAATCAATTGCTTCAGTGTTTTACAGAGATAACAAATGACAGAATGTTCTGACATTCAAGCAATCAGCAGTGTGCCATTTTGAACCTGAACAGGAGCATCCGATCTCAATCATAATAAAATGTAAACATAAACAGAATGGTTAGGAAAAAAAACAAACTGATCAATATTTTAGGTCTTGAAATATAGTTTCATTTTTCAAGCAACACTGACTTTCATTAACAATACTGTAGAACACCATTATTGTTATTAGGGGTATATGTAAATTACTATCGTAGTAAAGAAAAAAAAAACCCCACAAAATAGATTCTATCAAGTACGATTTCTTCATCATTCATTTGTTGTCTGGCACCATCTGTGCCCAGCTTTGGTGTGAGTACCATTTGTCCAGAAATAAAACATATGTCTGGCTGGATCCCAGCTAACGGCCAATAAACAAAATTTCCTGCATGCTGACAATGTCCATTTCATCAGGAAGGCATGAGGAAGCTTGAAGGCATCCCCAGTTGGGGGCTGGTTTGTCAAATGGCTTCCCACAGAGCTTCAAGCTAGCCCAGGCTGGCGAAGACAGAGCGAGGGGAGTGAGCTGAAGACCTGCTGCTGGTCTGGCTAAATGGTGACAGAATAGCTTCTCAGTGTCAAGGGTATCCATTAATATAGACCCAAATGTCATAAACTCATTGTGGCGGTTCATGCTGTAATAAGAGAATAACCAGCGTTTTCCGGAGGGAGATGGCTACCTGCAGTGAGAGTAGAATGTCATGCAGAGATACACTTCGCTGGGAGTACAGGGGAGTCCACAACCATACAGCGGAAAAGAATAGAGAATTTTAACCCGGGGTTTTGGAATAAAAGCTTGGTGCTCAACGGAACGGATTTCTTCTCCTTCATCTTGCTACCTGTGGTTTTAGTATTTCAAGTCTTTATGCTTCAATCATGAAAACCTGCAGCGATAAAAATAATTTTTAAAAACATCAGAAGTTAGGTAGTGGGATTCTTTGTTTTGGTTAAGCTATATTTTACTTTTTCAGCAACCCCCTCATTGTTTTTACTCACATAATTTTTTCAAATACTAATCCTAACTTTTTCGGAAACGCTTGCCCAAAATATGTAACAATCTATAAAATTATTCATCACCAATATCAAAATCTGTCTCTTGTTTCAAGTAAAAAAGTGTCTTTACCCGCTGTGCTTTTGAAACCCCAGGAAAACGTCAATGGGCAAAATACAAAATGGATGTCCACGGGAGAGCGGTGGGNTCCTCCACTCCTGGGTGTGCTGTTGGTGCTGTTGCAGAGCGGCCCTGGCCTGCCTCTCTAGGCTGCTCACCTCCCGCTGGTGCTCCTGAACCAGGCTGTCCTTTTCCTTGCTGTGCTGCTGCTGTAGCCGCGTCCTCTCCTGCTCGTGCTGCATGCGCTGCTCAGCCATCTGATTGGACAAGCAGGCAAAGAGAGACTTCATCAGCCAACACACACTCAGAGCAACCCTGTCGTCATGACAACTTGTCCATCCATCCATCCTTTCTTCGTGCTGTTCCTTCTACCCCTTCCCTCCACCCAGACACCCCTGTGCCTAGTCAGTTTGGTGATGTTGATAGTACGGTGGGAGAAAAAGCACTAAAAGTTTCTCCGCTTCTTCACATTGTCAGAGGATGACATGATGTGATGTGTTTACATCTGGCTTGCTCCCCCGCCCTCCCACTCCTCTTGCCAATTGTACAGACTGGGCCTCAATGTCCCAAATCTGTTCCCCTCACCCTATTCTGCGATCGGCATATAAAAGAGCAGCTAGTTTGTGCTGTGCATGAAAGCTGGCAGGGGTTAGCCATCTGGCTGCAGTAACTACCCAATGCCCCATGCTATGCGTCTGACAGCATGCGAAAATCGGCTTAGGCAATGACTATGATAACCATTATAAACCCAAACCAGCAAAAAATAGGGATACAGCTAAAGCTCGTGGGAGAGTCAAGCAGATGCTAAAAGACAGTTGATAATACTGCTCTTACGTGTCGTTTCATTGTCAAGATTCATAAGTCATTTATCAATATTTGTTTCTATGTTTTATTACTTCATGAAATTATATTCTACAGTATAGTTGTTTTCCAGCAATAACCAACATCATTAGTGTTTATGTTGCTAATGAGGTCAGATTATAGCAAGTATCTACGCACACCAATCAGTAAGAGGGTCATGATAAGTTGTGAACGTACAGTACAGGAAATTAAGACTCTTCTAATGGGACGTAACCCTAATTTTGAGTTTAAACATCCTGTCAGCTGAAACAGGTCTATATCCCAGCACGTCTGTGAGTGGAGTCACCTGCTGAGAGGTGAGCTTTGCCAGTGGAGTTCCCAGCCCAGAGCCCCCGAGCCTTTCCCAGGCTCTGTTCCGTTCCCACTCCCCCATGGCGGGGGGACCAGTGACCCCCACACCATCCTGCCGTGCAGCCCCAGCCGGAGCCTCGAAAGGACAGCAGGGGCCTGGGGCCCATTCGCCTCCCTACTTTGAACCTAATCCCTTGCACATTGTGCTTGACGGCACCCTACCTGGCCTGCCACAGGAACTGAGATCTGCAGCCTCTATGCCCGGTGCCTGCTCTATCCATAGCCCTATCTTTGGACGTTGTGTCTATTCAGAGCAGGTGATAAATGAGGGGCTATCTACAGGAAGCCGGATTCCATCCTCGGCACAGAGAGGAAGGCCACAATAGACACTTCATTTTGGCAGGGGGGCAACTGGGGATGAGGGGGTTATGGCTGGATAGAAATGTATTATC
>JANJYQ010244478.1:675-13121 GCA_024605255.1 Rastrelliger kanagurta | reverse complement strand
TGTGTGTGTGTGTGTGTGTGTGTGTGTGTGTGTGTGTGTGTGTGTGTGTGTGTGTGCTCCCATGCTTGTGTGTATACACCTACAAGTTTTTATTTGTTTTCAGTGCACTGCAAGTGCACAGCAGAAGCTTCTGTTATTGTAGGCTTCTAAGCAGTAGAAAATGAAAGGTGTTGAAGTTTGCTATGTGGTTGAAAGCCAGATTTCTGCATCTATTCTGCAGCTCTTGGTTTTGAATAAGATTTATTTGGGAAAGGTTACATGACAGTAAGGCCACTGCTAATTAACAATCAATTACACATCTGGAAAAAAGTGCAGCTCTGTTGCAGGTTTTGTTTGCAACTTTCTGTTTACACATCTCAAATAATCAGAGCATTATTTTGAACTAATGGACCATCAGAAATTATATCAAATAATTGAAATCATCCTATAGCCCCAGCCCTCTCTAGAGGGCTGCGAGGATCAAATCACCTGAAAGCTTTGCCTCAGAATCCTCTCTGTTTTTCTTAAACATTGTTTGTTGATATTTATTCAGGGTGGAGATTCTTGATTGTTTTTTCAGAGCTGGATGTGGTCCATCATGTGAGTTTCATTGAACAGTGGCCGGAGGAGACAACCACAGTGAAAGCAATGTGTTTGTGTGTCATCTGGCCTTGCTAATAAATGCAGGTTGTTTTCCATCTGGGGGTCATCAGTTGTGGTCATCACATACACAAGTGAAAAGGAGTAGGCCCTAGGAGGTGCTGTTTGTGCACGCTTTAGCTGGTGTGTTTTTAAGCATATAGAACTTGTGTAAGATCTCTCTGCTCATGGCTGCCTCTACTTAGAGGTTGATTTGTGTGTGCATGGTGTTTGGCTATGTGTTTTCTCTCATGTCTGAGGAGAGCTCATAAGCAGGACGATGCAGCGGGCAGGAAGCTCTGATCCCATCAGGCGTGTCAGCAGGGGCAGTTTTTCATAAGGTAGTAATCTCACCACACAAAGGGGTGTCCAATATTAGAGGGAGCCCCTACCTCTGAGCTAATCAAGACCTGACCAGCCCTTCTCTTGGCTCGCCAGCCCTCTAAACATTACCTCATCTGCAGGCTTAGTCCAACCACATGTAGCTCCAACCCACTGGTATACATGATAACTCACTTAGCTCAGTATGATAGCTAGAAAAAACTGAAATATAAGAAGGGATATAAAAGAAATGGGACTAGCACACACAACTACATATGGTGCCTGATGCCAGGGAAAGGTATTTTAAAAGGGAGAGGAAAGAAAGAATCATTTTACCATGTCCTCCAGAAACTCTGGGAAGCAATTTGCAAGTATTCAGTTTCTCTCCCCGCCGTCCTGTTATTGCTGTTTTCCCCTCAACTCTTGGAGCCTTCAACCTGAAAGGAGGTTCTTAAGTTCAGTCTTTGTGTCACTCGGAAACAGTGCACTTGTTGCCTAGGCAACAGGTCTGGGACAGTGAAACTCAGCAGCTAAGAGCACCTTTGTCTGTGAATGGATGAAGAGGGACCCAGGCTGTCATTGGTCCAGAGCTCTTTAGCTTCACTCTAAAACTTGTCGGTGTAAAGAAACCTGCAACTTCCTCAATTCAATATCTACCTGAACCTGTTAACCTTATTAAATAAAACCAGCACACCACATAATTTGAAATGGTAGAATGGAAAAGCCACTTTGATTACTTTCATTCTCCTGGACTGCCAGGTACTGCAAAACTCGACTGAAACCTTAGATTTACATAAAACAGACCGCAGTGATCTATGTCACTACTCTAGGTTTGACTTTTTAAATGTTCTGTGAAGATACCGGAGGAGGTTTGAGTCATTTGGTCAGTATAAAACCAGATTTGTCAGAGCAAGAGTGCACAATATAATGCATTGAGTAAGAAGGCAAAGCTGTTGAGTGACATCTTGTAGTAACACTAATAAACTATACTACTTGAGTGCATATTCAAGTTTTGAATGAACTATGATGATGGCAGAATTACAGAAACATTTTTTTTTCTTTTTCTTTTCCTGAGAAAAATAAATGTTTGCTGAAGCGTTAATGCAAGTTTGGGCATAGCAGGACTGAATTAAATTTGATTCCTGTGTCTTTTTTTACCCTTGAATGAGCCCCTCTCTGAATCATTTTCTTTCTCCATCCTTTATATTTTTTAGATGTTCTCAAATGAGTGCCGGGAAGAAGCTGACTAATGGAAACATGATCTCGAGAGATTCAACAGGTAAGGATGACTGTTTTTTTGTTTGATCTACATTTAGTGGAATATTCGATCACACAAAGTGCAGTCCTATTATGTACACTGACAGTTGTTATAAACAACCAGAGTATGGTATGTTCGCTGATCTGACAGATGTAGCAGTGGTAGTTCACATATATATGAGACATGATCAGTGTGGTGGTATTGGCTTCATGCCCATCTTCTTGCTTTTTTATTGTGTAACTCAAGTCATGACAGCACGGTAAAGAATGCAGTGGCACAGAGATATCACTTCAAACACAGCTTCTCTCAGGAGCCTCAGATCCTTTCAGTGGAAATGAATGGAGATATGCTTTGATGGCCCACCACAGAGTCGGTGGCCTTCAAAGCAACCTGTTGATGGGATTGTGCAGGGTAACCAGCAGGCTGAAAGAGTGGTACTGTATACGTACACCTCTCAGGGTGGCCGCGGGTGTTCTCAGTGGAGGTCAAACATGCTTGACCCCAACATAAGTAGTCTTTTCTATAGATTCTGAGCCTAAATTATTGTCTTTTTTTCCTTGTACCTGGTGCTCTCAGTAAATGAAGGAGAGCTGTGTATGTGGATGGCAGGGTGCCAGCAGACAGGTACAGTAGATGTGCTGATGAGGGAGGGTGATAGGGGCCGGCCTCAGTGGCAGCCCCAGGCACAGACATGCATAAACGGGCAAGCTGAGATTGAGAGGCAGGTTGGGACCTGGTTCTGTGTGCTGATGCTGTTCTATTGGCACTGCTCCAAGGTGAGGCATAAGAGAGAAACGTGGGAAGGAAGAAATCAGAATGCAGCTCAAAAAGGGAGACACAGGGAAATAAATAAGATTATTGACAGGTGAGGGTGAAAAAGCATACATCCTGAAATGTTGGTATAGTCAAAGCTTGTAGTAAAAGCAACAGAGTGGTGGTAGCTTAGGGTAGATGAACCAAGCTGGAAAGCAGTGATGATATGTGAGGCTCAGGAGAAGGAGAGAGAGAAGGGAGATGAAGAAAGAGTATGAGAGTGAGGCCACATCCTGTGCGCTGGTGGAACGTGACTCCTCACAGGTAAACCAGCTCAGAGGTGCAGACAGGCATAAAGAAGATGAGAAACATTGATGGATGACTACTTATCCTCTGACACGTCGTTCCTTCCCCGGGCAAAGAACAGACGGGAGAGGCCGGTCCTGCCACTTTGCTCCCATGACAACTATGGGGTTGAGTGCAGTGGTGTGTGGAGGCAGACAACGTAATGTTATTTTGTGTGAGGTTATATGCCAGCACAGGTAAAGCATAGCTGGGGTTGTCAAGGGGCCACCTACCTGCACTACCTCACCTTGGGATGTTCAGACATTGTTGTTACAAAAGCAGATGTCGTACACTGATCAGCACTGCTCTTGTAAGAAAACAAAACATTCATCCAGCTGTTGTTCTCTATATAAAACAGTTTTCACATGCATCCTTTCCCACAACTGTTTGCAAGAAATTAATTTCTCTAATCATTGAAATGAGACATATCTCTCTAATCAGGACTTTTTTGGCCTGAAACAATACAAGTGGTTACATCTTAATTATGTCTCTGGCCTGAAAAGTTGCTAGTTGCAGCTGCACTGTGAGCAGGTCTGGTGATTTGTATCCACATTGCTTGAAGCAACACACACAGCCTGGTTTTTGCCACGACTCATAATATGTTAATTTCAGCTGTGGATGAGGCTCTGGATTTTTCATCTGTAACTTCTTTATGCCATTTTTAATCCTCCAGCTCTTTTTGTGTGGAGGTTGTGAAAGCTGCCAAATCTGTTCTGCTGGTTATTGGAAGTTACTTGGTTCAACTGTCACTCTTAACTTAAAAAAAGAATGTGGTCAGAGATAATAAATCTCCAATTTTCTTTAGTATGGGTATGAGAAACATGTGTCAGTGTTCAAGCTCAAGTGTTTTGTGGACTCAGTCAATCATTAGTTTCTGTATTATGTTTCTAGGATTATACTGAATCGTGGTTAGGACTGCAGACCAACATTCCCTGTAGCAGATGTTTGCTCCTGGCATGGCTGCTGACAGCATGAGCTTCATCACTGACAATCTCAGGATCCAGCGCCAGCAACTTGGACTTGGAGAGGCTGAATCCAGTGGGACAGTGGAGTGTATTCTCCGGCTCAGACACTAAGGAACACATCAGTCAATCCTGTCTGGAGATGTGCTCTAAAGGAAACGGAATGAATACTGTATGTTTACCGTAATTACCACAGTAGATCGACATATTATTTGACTTTTTTTCTAAATGGAATCTTTATCAATATTTTCTCATATATACATCTGCTTCTGATTTTCATTGTTTATTCAGACTCTTGCTCTTATACTGTAGTTGTGACATTTACTATGTTATTCTGGATACAGTATCGACACGTGCTGGAACTGTAAAGTGGAAATAATTAGATCTTATTTTCATTTGTATTGCTAGTTTTACAAAATGAGGTCAGCACAAACAACACCAGCCTGATTGCAAAGTATAGCAAACACACAGTTTATGTAACATGGAGTACAAGAAACATTGTCTCTTGTGTAAAATTAGATAAAACACATGCAATCAAAATTACTCAGAAGGATTACTCAGACATGGGAAATGTACCATGATCGTTTGACATGTGCTAATTGCGATCACAAAGAAGCCATTGTCACCAAGGTGCTGATGAATGCATATCAAAAAACTCCTTTGTTGACATTACATTTCACTGTGACGCATTGGCAGCCTGTGTTAATATTAGTTAATAATCCTGTCAAGATATTTATTCTTATGATGATTTATAGCTCCATATCTTTTGTTGTGTCTGCAAGACCCTGTTCACAGGAATAAAAACAAAAAGTGTATCTAAATGGCTGTCTGTCTATTGAGATTAATTACTGATAAGATGCTTTCATAGTGTGTGTTATGTGTGTGTGTACATATGTGTGTCTGGTTATGTTGGTTATTTTATCCACATTATCACTGTTTCCTGTATTAAAATGGCTGAACTTTATGTGCCAATCTGCTACTTTCTGAGGACTATATAGAATTGTATCACTCATACAATAAAAGTGAAGTTTAAAGTGAAAATGGAAAAATGTGACATTTAGATGTTGATAAACTAAACAATCACTGGAAATCCCAGGGTTTTACTTCACTAATGCCACCGGGAATAGCTGGCCTATTTTGAAGTGATATAAAAATACAGTGTTTAAAAAACATGGTGTACTTTTATTACAATTATTTATTCTAGAAAGAAGAGTTTTATTTTAAAAAGATAGCATAAAAATGTGTTGGCATTCTGAATGTCTGTAAACCTTGTATATACAACAAAGAAGCATTTATTGTCAGAGTCAAGGTTAACATGGGTCACATTCAAGGGAGTTTTCTTAAATTTCTGAATAAAAATCCCTGTAGCTTCTCCTGAGCTGCAGAAAGACATTCCATTGTACACCACAAATACATTTATTGTTTTCTATTAGTTTAAGTGAGTTCAACAACAGTGACTTCCCATTCAGCTGTCTCTCACTATCAATTTCAGCTGTGATTCAATAAGGTTTGGCTCTGCAAACCCTGCAAGGGATGGGATATGGGTGCTGGATTGTGGGGAAACGCAGTTGCTAAGGGAGTAATTATTCCTCAAGGGGTTGCTTATTGTTGTCTTTCTCACAGTGCTAAAACAAAGCCAGAGTGGGCTTCATTGCAGTGTGCTCAGGCACTTATTCTGGAGCTTGACAATGTTCTGACAAGTTGTTTAAAGCGTCATAGGGATCATATTAAGAATCAAATTTGCGGGGGACAGGGTCAATGCTGCAAAAGAAAGGCAGTGTGAAGGCCTCGGCACTGATGTTTTGGAAGTTGAGCTTCATGACATCTTTATGGCCCTGCTTACGGTCAACAACATTAGCATGTTCACAATGCACTTCCCTGCTTGCCTGCCTCCCCTTCTTTCCCTCCCCCGCTTTTTCTCACACACATACACAGTGCAGGGGAAAAATGACCTCTCTGCAGCTCTCAATTCACTGCACTTCTATAGCCCTGAATGGACCAGCTCAACAAAAGGTGACATAATTTTCTCAGGGTTTGATTGGCCCCCTCCCTGCCACGGGATGACATCATGCGACCCCCCTCCCACCACCAGCACCGCATCACCACCACCACCAGCATACAACCACCCCCACTCCCCCACATGTTCTTGGATGCTGGGTTACCAAGACAACAGAGCTAGGCCCAGGCAGGACTTGGCACTATATTGCAACTCGGCTGTCCATAATGTTGCTCTTGTGCTTGTGGCAAACAATCTTGGGAAATGATAGAGGGAGAAAGAAAGAGGGGAGGGGTAAGGGATACTGTCTTGGTAACTTCCCTCTTCATTCCACCACTCCTCTATAAGGAGTGTTGATGTAACTTTCTGCAATAAGGAAAGTATTCCAGCAACGATTGTCTAGCCACAAAACCTTTAATGTCAAACATGAGCCTTGTGTCGACTGTTGAGCTCTCACTTGAGGTTCTGCCAAGTTTTAGTGCAAGTTTCATTTTGTCTCACCTTTTTTCTCATTAGATTCAAGGAGGGAGTGTGTATGTATGTACATGTGTGTTTGGCATGTGTGCTCATGCACATCACACAAGTCACGATTTAATGTCTTTAACTGTTGAAGACATTATGTCAATAGAGAGGAGTCACGCCTGCACAATCCACCCTCAGTAGTGTTTAATTTTCACCTTTATTGATGCATTTCTTTTGTGTATACTCAAATATCTCCTCTGCTGTTTTTTAAATAGGCAATGAAACAAATAGAAGCATATGTTGTCACAGATAAACCTGTTCTTCTTTTTTTCTTTTTTCCTACTTCCTTCACAATTTGAAAAAAAGACCTCTATGGGGTGTTCTTCCCCTCAGCAGTACATGACGTCAAGAAACAAATCTTGGGTTCTCCCACAGCATCAGAGCCAGAGGAACTGCTATTGGCTGCCTAACAATGTGGTTCAACCTGTGACCTTAACTAATAAATGCCACTTTTAATGCTGGTATGTATCCAGGACTATTGCAGGCCCTCTATGCCAGAGTATCACACACATACAAATGGCCATATCCCCTTGGAATTGTCGTTAATGAGGATAATTTGAAATGAGGTTGACATGCAGCCTGGAGCCAAACCTTGTTGGTTCCAAACACTCCTGCAGCATAGATGCTTTTAAGCAGACTCCAAACCATTTCCTCAAATTGGAGTTGCATCCGAAGAAAAAATGACACAGTTACCACATGACTTTGGAAAAGGTCCACCTTTCATGTTGAATGTTACATACTGCATTAAAGTGTAATATATGGTGTATGGTGCATGTTAGTGTTGGTGTAAATAAAATAACTTTCCCCTTTTTTTCTTACCATGCAGCATTCTGTCTTTATCTTATCCATCATGCCAAGCTTGCCCACTTTAAAGTGCCCCTCAATGCAGTTTTCATGCTTTCTCTTTTTTGCTGTTCCCTGTGGTGTGATGTGATTAACTGTGGTGTGCAGGCTGCTGGGTTGGCCCCTCCTTGGACTTCCTTAGAAGAAAACCTAGCTTTAGTGGGTTTTTTTTAGCTTGGATGAGCACTGACTGGGTATCGGTTACCTCTGGCATGCTGAGGGTGCGTGGGCTCCCAGTGACCATGACGTCGATCCCACTCAGCTCTACTTGCACAGAAGAAATGGTGGGAATCCACTACTTTCCCATTTCTCTGTATTTTCCACAATTGTTCTTTATGGAGGTAACCTATTTTCCAACAGATTTTCACTTTCAAATGTGTCATGGGATTTACCTTGAGTATATTATAATTGTATTTTCCCAAGTAAGAACTTATCAGTGCAATAACAGCACATGGATAGTGACATTAAGTTTATGCAGTTCCCAAAAATCATAAAACACATAACAACATTTCTGGTTTATCCTTGATTGGCAAGGTGACATAGATGATGCAGTTGCATGGCAAACCATCTCTCAGTCTGGGCAAGCACCCTCTCTCACCCTCTCCATCCCTCACCTCTCTCCCTCTCTCTTAATCCCTATTGAGAAGTGGAAGGGGAGACTCGGGAAGTAGAAGAGGATGAAGAGGAGGAGGAGGGGAGCAACAGAACAGGCCAAAGGCTCCACTGACATCCATGGGAATCTGCAGATCCATTCAGTGGTAATTATCAGCATCAATGCAGAGAGGCAGTGGCAAGGCGTGGGGTTGGGGCAAGGGGGTGTGGGAGAGTTTTGGGGGGTGGGGATGGGCGGGATAGAAGGGGTTAGTCCAAGATTGGAATCATGTCAGTGAAGAAATGCCAAGAGGTTGCAATGAGAGTGAGAGTGAGAATGGTGATGGTGGTGGTGGGAGGGGATTGTTGGAGGAAATGTGGGTTTACTTTCAATTATGGCAAAGATACGAATATGAACTTGACCTTATAAGCAAGGCATTTCCATTTCCCTCCCTGTCTTGGCGTTGGAGAAGTGATTACAAGAAAGTGAATATTTATAGACAGAGGAACTACAGAGCACATCATCATATGTGAAGCCACTGATCATGAACATTTTCATCTCTGATTAAGTCATTTGCCATTTGTTTTAGCTTATGTTTGTAAAGTCATATGATGACTGGAAGCATGCTTTCCAATGAAATACAGTCATTGCTGATTAGGCCCCTTCCTTATACTTCAGAAATTTATGCTCAGTATGTATTGTTAAACTATTACCTATGCTTTATGTAAGTATCATCTTGTGTCATACATATTGTAGAGTCCAAAAGTCTATCTACTTATCTTGAATGGGAAAGCTTTTTCAGACTTTTGAACCCTACAGTATGTGTGTGAGAAAAGGAGAATTTACATGCATGTATTCTTCCTGCTTCTCTGCATGAAATGAAGCATTTTGGTTCTCAAGTCCAGGATGCCAGCCCTCTGTCCCCTCTACATCATACATCACTCTGACAGGTCATTTCACTCCTGGATTCAGAATTCCAGTTGAGAGACCACCTCAAACGCTCTGGGTTGTCCCTGCTCAGTGAGAATGTCACTCCCATCCCGCTGAACAGTATGCTTGAACATTTGCCGACTGGCCACAAAGCCAAATCTGTCTAACGGGGGAAAATTATGACAAATGATTTTTGTGTTCTTCCTTTTTCACTATAAAATAAGAAAAAAATTCCAACAGAGTGATTCAGCATAACAGCTTTAATGGTTTGACCTTTAATGTGTGGCAAAGAGGAAGAACTAGATTTAAATGGAAGACACTAAAATTTTTAGAGGTTTGTTTTCCCCAACAGTGTTATTCATTTCTTCTCTCTGTGAAAGAAAAGTCAAGTCAAAGGTCAGGCCAGGACTTGTCTTCTCAGTTGACTGTCTGGGGATACTCTAGAGAGTCAGATAGAGATGTCTCATTATGCCACTGGTGAATTTAGACCGAGGGTGACAACCTGTCAGCAGCAGGGATAAATAATGTCTTCATGTGGAACTGTCAGAAAGAAATGTCACAATTAGTTGGTGACATTATTTGTAGTAGTAGCTTATGCATGCAATAGATGACATAAAAGGCTCTGAAAAATATTACATTCTGTTGACTACATACTTCAAATTGTGTATTTGATGTTTTTAAAATACAAAAACAGTTTTTTTTAGATGATCTTGGAACAGCTGCTATAAAATGTGTAGTGAAATGTCTTCTATGTGAAATCTTCTATGCTCATACATTTTAATCACGTGACTTTAACTTTTTTAACTCTGGGTAAATTTATCTGTCTCTCTGGGCAATATGTAGAAAAATCCTACATTTAAAATGACTGTAATCGAAACTACCCCTGAAAAAGCTGCTGGAGCTGTAGCAGTGCACCCAAGAATAAATGCTATGTACTGTGTGATGGAAACAAGTCAGTATCTCAGTGCTGCTGCCTGCGCATCTATGGCTCATTACAAGTTATATCTTAGTTCTATTTTAGTCCTTATTCCATTTTGAGATCCGAACTAAAGCAATTGAAAATTGTTTGAGTTTCACTAATTCCCAACATATCTAGCTGTCGATGATAATATGCTAAGGGTCCCCTCATTTTATTGGCCTTTCAGTATGAAAGTTTTAAGGTACATATATATATTTATTTGTTTGCTGCCGCACTCACTGCAAGAATCTTCTTGGTCAGGGAAAGGGGTGACCCCTTGACCCATGCTCACAAAGTTCCTTTTTACATGCAGCACTTGAATTTCGTTTCTTGATGTGTGGAGCTGGCAGAAAGGTGAGGAACAACGTGAACTCGCAAAGCCATCTATCACAATGATAGCACAAACAAGATGGTGGTAGTGTGTCACCTATGCAGCTGCATTGTGTGCAACTTGAATATTTCTCCTACATCTTCCTGCACAAAGTCTTAACCTATTTCTCCTCAGATTTGAACAAAGAATGCCTTAAACACACTGTAGGTATTACACAAACATACATATAGACATGGATCTTGCAGCCAATCTCAGTTTCAGATAAGACCTGTCATTCCTGGGTCTGGGCTTGTCGATAGCCATCAGCTGTGAGGGTAGTCAGGCCCTGTTTACACAGCCAGTGAGGCCCTTAGCACCACACGTCTCAGCTGCTTTGCTCCTGTTTCACATGTATCTACATCTGGATACCTGCTCAACAGTCATATTTGCACACAGCCAAGGATAAAACAGATATGGAAAAAATCAAAGTTTCTGTCTTAGACGATGGGATGATTTAAATCAATAATACACATAATACACGGAAAACACAAACTAAATTTAATATTCTGCCACAGAAACTGCAGCTATGATTCCAGTGAGATTATAATGAGTGTAAAAATAGGCTGATAATGGTTGATAATGATACCAAAAAAGTAAAGGCTAAATCCAGTGTGCATCCTGTGGACAGAAATCTGAGGAATCCAAGACAAAGTTAGGCCTTCTTTTTATGTTGAAAAAGAGGATGTTCAAAATACTGCAGACTCAGCCTTTTTCTTCACTTGTGTTTGTATTTCAAAGGCAGCTTTGTCTTCATGTTTATCCCATTTGAAATGTAGCCCACAGTGTGTGATCTTATCAGTGAACCCCGTGTCCGTGCCTTCACCAGAAATTCAAAACGCTTCCTACTTCTTCGAAAGCTCTGGGGTCAACAGCATCCATGATTATTTAGAGTATATTATATTTAAACATAATCCATTTCAGGTGCATATGTTTAGTAAGATCAGCGACACGTTATGTAATTATCACATTCACACATAGACTCAAAGGCTGTTAACATAAATATTTTTTTCCTTAAACATTTGACTTTTCTTCTTCATTCTCATTTTCCTTTCTAAATTAAATATAATTTGTAAAGACTTATACATCTGTATTATTGTATTGTATGTATAATTTCAGTACCCCATCCACCCTATAAAAATGTCATATGCCGCACAAATGTTCTATTACGTTTATATTTTATTATGCTTTGAGAAGAAGAAAAATAGGGAAATGTTTTGTTTTTAATTAGAGTATAGTTAGATTATTTTTGAGTTTGCTGTTTGGTTAGTTGTTTTTTTTTCATCATCCTGTGTTCTATATGTATTCAAATTTTGTTCAGTATGTACAGTAGCCTACCAGTCAAAAGTTTGGACACACTTTCCCACTGACTGGAATGAGAAAGTGTGTCCAAACTTTTGGATGGTATTTATGTTTTAGTGTCCAAATGCTATTTTCCTAAACTTCTCTAAAAAATCTCTCCCATATGACAAAACATAGTTTGGCATTGTAACCCCAGACTGCTGCTCTGCTAAACACAGACATACACTCACAGACGTTGCTGCTGCTGAAAGTTTAAAAAATAAACTCTGGTACTGGGATGCCAGTAAACGGCTCCAGAGCAGAATCCAATGTGGCTTGTAGGTGTTATCCAGACTACTATTTGTCCCTTTATTCTGTCCACTGCATTTGTAAACATCTCACACAATCAGACACACACATCACTGTGGCATTGCTTGTAATATATCTAGACATTTTTTTCATGTTCTAACTTACAGTGAGCAAGAAGACACTGCCAGCAAACTGCTAATGGCTGAGTGGGTGTTTCCATATAAAAAAAACCCAGAAAACAACACAGTTGGAGTCATCCTTCAAAGTGAAAAACATATACTTATGTACTTGATAAATTTATAAACTTGTCCTTCATGTTCAGAATACAGACTGTCCACATAGAGAGATTCGGGAGTACAAAGTTTATAGTATCGTTTCCCCAGTGGCGACA
>JANJYQ010243901.1:0-13462 GCA_024605255.1 Rastrelliger kanagurta | reverse complement strand
TTTTTTTTTGTTCATTTTGGGCATACTTAGGCCCTGTATTGAAAAAAAATCATATGAAGTCAGTAGACTTTGACAATTTAAGTGGCTATCTTACAGTACTGCAGTCTTTTTATTTCCAAATTCCCTGTTTGTATCACTATAACTCAGTATGCAAATAGCATGTGGCTAACCAGGAAGTTCATGCTAAACACTTTTCAAGATTTCTGAGGCTTCATTTTATTTATTCTACATGTAAATTTACCCTTGAGTTCTCTATTATAACATGGTACTTCTTACAATACGACAACATGACAGCAGTCAATATAATCAGTGCGTATGAACTTTGATGCATCATCAGTGAGGCAGATTCAAGCAGAGCTGCTTACTGAGACGAGAGCATCTATTCAAACCGCAACCAATCGTGCCTCACACATTCTCACAAACAATCCTCTTCCTTCTGGGCAAACAAGAGTTAATGCTCACGTGGAAAGTGTTTTCAGAGGTGGTTGAGTACACCTTACCCACGGCTGCGTGCGCGTATGTGTGTGTGCTTCCCTGGGTGGTTTTTACTTTTATCTCTGTGGCTGATGTTGCAGGCTGCTAGCATCTCTTGACCCTCAGTGAAAGGAGGAGAGAAATGCTCTGCGGAGAGTTGACTTAGGGTTTGTTATATAATATGTCCTAATAGGGCACATACCTGTGCTAATGCCAGGTTCTTACCCATCATTGCTCTAATTAATTTTGCTTCATATCTGCAAGTGAAGCTCATAACCTATGTTGGACTCTTGAGCAGGTTTTGTACAAATAGCAGCAATTGCAAACTAATGAGAGCTGCTAAAATATAAAACACTTCCAGACGGAAATCATAATTTCACTGACAGATTTGATTTTCTTTTGTTTAGTTTTCTTAATTTTTAATATTGTTTTCTATGAAGACTGTCAGTGAAAACTTTCATCTGCTATGTGTTGACTGCTTTATTAACATTGTAATTTAGCTCTCGCTTTGCTCATTATTCATGTCTTTTTAGCTCCATGCTCCAATATGTTAACTTCAAACAATAGCGAACAACAGATTAATTCTCATTGTTTTAGCTTCATAAATCATTCTAAGCTATTGTCTTAAGAAGTTTGCAAACATATTTTCACATGGTGTAATGGGATATGCATGAGTATTGGCTTTGGCAAGAAAGATTATAGTGGTATTTGTGTAAGTCCTCTGTATCAACACAGGATTTACCTGAATGACATATTGTATTTAATATGATGATGATGATGATGACATTTGTTTTATGAGCAAATATTATTTTGGTTATGTTTACAATGAAGTGTTTTACTGAATCCTCAATTAGGCTGCGGCAAAGAGTAGATTCTGTAGTTATAAAAATGCATGATATTGTAATGTAATTCTTGATTGCTGAAATTCAAGCAGAGCCCGTTTAATGAGAAATGTATCATATTTCACCATAAATCCTCATAATGCATAACAACCTAAATCTTTATTATTACAATATCATCTAACAACCTGAAATATATATATGCTTTTGCTATGAAGTGGTTTATAATACTTAATAGTTTAAGAAATATCAACCTTTATTCAAGCAAAGCATTAGAAAGTGTTCTCTTCTGAAGTATAAATAAGAGGGATGCAACTGCAGATTCGTGACACCAGTGGGGACTTTTCAGAAGCGCTGAATCCAGAACTCTCTACCTACTTTAAAATCAATGCAATAGAAAGCCCACTGTTCTCAGAAAACCTGAACTTTCCACGCAAGCGTTCTCTTCTCACCAACCTCAAGAAGATCTGTCTGTGAGCGAGTGAAAAGTTTCAACGCAGTTTTAAAATCTAAATCTGTAGGAGGATATATTGTCTGTCAAGGTACTCCAATCAGATTCTGACTTAAACTCTTGAAACTTTCTGACAACAATTTGTAAATGGATAGATGTACTCACTTGTAGAGAATGGATTGAGCTGAAGCACTCTTCTGTGTACTGTATTATGAGCATGAGAGTAGATGAAGTTAAGCTTTCCTTTCCGCTTTCTTACCCTATCACATCAATAACATCACTAAATGTTTTGTTTTAGCAGTCAATTGTATATAACTGATTAATGTACAATTTTCTGAGCTCTGAAACAAAAATATATTCAAGTTGGATTAATATGTATTTTACACATCAATGAACAGAGCATATGATTGGCTTGTCACATTTCTTTAACTCTTATCTTTTCTCATGCCTCATATGTCAGTTGAGAAAGCAAATTTAACAAACTGAACAAGATAATTCAAAATAATTCACCAGCATAATACAAGGAAACAGCAAGAGTATCAGGAAGTATTAGATGGATTGCCATGCACAGACTTTCATGGTCCCCAGAGGTTGAATCCGTCAGACTTTACTGACTGTTTGTGTAGCACCACCATGAAAAATGACTGATTTTCATTTTTAAAGTCTCAACAACTATTGGATTAATCATCATGGGATTTTGTTCAGACATGCACTACTCCATCATGAAGAATTGTAATAACTTTGATTATCCGATCACTTTCCATATAGCTTGTCATTAAGTCAGTTGTACTTTATCTTGGTGTTATTGTGATGAAATAAGTTGATGATGTTACTGCTATCACAGATGCAGTGTTTGTTTCCTGGAACAAAAATCTTTTGGAACCATAAGATCAACCAAAAAATCATCATGATATATTTTTTTTTTTTATGTGAATTTGGATGAAACAGGAATCTAATAGGTCAAATATAAAGAGTAAAACTGGTTCAATCAAATGGGTTTAAGTGTGGTATGTGAAAGGAAATGTTATCTTTCCCAATAGCATCTGTCTTTAACTTTAACCAAAATTTTGTCTCCTAAATGTCACCATACGCAGTACAAAACCTGTTACTTTGTTGTCCACCATCAACCGAAACCACCTGGTTAAGACTCTTTCATGATACAGGAATGTATCCTGGACTGGAAAAGTGAACATAATCCAGGCAGGAAGTACATCCTAAATGTACTTCTCAAAACAATTTCCATACTATGTAAAGTTGATTTAGCATTGTTTCCTAACGAATGCTCCTTCTCTTAATTGTTATTGACCACTGTTGTCTGCTGTGTTTCCTAGTTTTCCCAGAGAAGGGTGGGAGACACAGAGAAGGTGAAGGACATCTATTGTCAGCTGGGACCAGGACACACAGTATTCTAGTGATCGATGGAGACAACGGTGGTAATGGCCTTAACAGTCAAGCAAGGAGGACGATCAGTGGCCATCGATCCAGGCAGGCTGGGGAACCAGTGAATGTTCAAGTTAAAGGTAATGTTTCACTGATTTCATGGAGCCTGTGGTCAGTAGGAAATGAGCAAAGTATCACACTAGGTCAGTCAGGGCTCTCCCGTTGCTGTGCTCCCTTAATTATTTACCACTCCTCTCTTTCCGTTACCTTCACTCCCTCCTGCCTTACTTCCTTCACTCAGTCAATTTATGTTTGTGCGCTGCTGCCACCTTCCAACTCTCTCTCTCTCATCTCTTTTCCACCCCTGTTCAATCAGCTTGGGTCAAGCATTGTCAGCAGCTTGATGTTTCTGCTTGTAGACGTTCATTCACTTTTCCACTGTAAGCATAATTTGCTGCAGCAATGAGACCATGTAAACACGAGACAGAATCTATTCCATCAGTATGCTGCCTCCTTAGCCCGTGTTATTTTAGGATTGCTTTGTACATTTGCTCAACAGGAACTTCAATTACATCAGGAGTTCAGAGAGATGCTTGCTGACAGTTTGTAGCTACACAAGTGGAGTTTCATCATTGAGAGTTCTTGGATGTTTGTGCTTAGGCGAATGCTAAAAGCTGTATTCTCCCAGAAGACAGGGCATTGCCATATTCTACGGTAGTACATCTTCACAAACGGCCTACGGGTACTCTACATGCACATAAAACAGTGCCTCTATATTTATTCTTTAAAAGCCCTGTTCCTTCTGCATTCAGGATGCTTTCGGAATAGTTGAGGACCAGGCATCACAGTGTCTCCTGTAAAGTGGATCCTTCTTAGTCCTTTATATTTTTAAAAATGTACCTCGCCATTTTGAAATATCAGTGTACCCAAAGGATGTTGTTGTCATATTCCTTCCTGTTACAAGACATTTGATAACTAGGACAGTAATGATTACTGACATACTCTTGCACTCAGTATAAAGAGTTTACATAATTCAGGCTCTAAGTGTGAAATGGGAAAATACAGTGGGCTTCTTTTCTACTTACCCACTTTGCTAGCCATTGTAGAAACCCAACTGGTTTTATTGCCTTACCCTTAGTAAGGCTAATTTAATATGTCTCACTCTCCACACGTACTTTATTCTACACAGATATAGTCTATTGATGTCACCTTAGCTTTATTTAAGAGAGGCCGTCTATTGAACTCCAGTATTTCAACATTTTGCCGGAATATAAAAGGCCTCTGAGGCTCAGCTGCCTGCCTACACTGGAGACAGACCTCAGAGCTCAACTGCTGTCAATTCAAACTCAATGTGCCTCACAGGTGCCAGCTCTACTCTGCTTCTTACAAGCCTTTGTGCATCGATCAAAGCAAACCGGCTGCCAAGGATTCAAAATGCAATACTGCACATTTCTGCAAAGTCAAACTGACCAGTCTCTAATCTCGCACAAGCTTCAGTATTGTCAGAGGGGTGAGCTGGCCCTGAACACCCAGCAGTATGAGTTCATGTGAGTGAACAGTACAGTAAACTGTGAGCGTGCATGTCGGTATGTGGGAGTCACTGAAGCGTGAGATCGCTGGCATGAGATGGTCAAGGACAAGTGTTGCAAGTAAATGCACACGACACCATCACTAGCATGCATAGCCTCAATCTCTGTGTTTTGCCATACATAAGTGGATGCAGCTGTCCTGTCATGTTGTGTCATAAACTCTCCCACTGATTGCTAGTTTACTGAAGTGTGTTGGTGTGTTTATGTATGCAGTGGTAAATTGAACACTCAAAAGTTACATTTTGTAAGAAAATATTTATTTGAACTCACTCATGCAAAAATGCCAATTATAACAATCTCAGAAATTATATGAATTGACAGGCAAAGCTCTTAAACAAGCTAAATCCTTCTTAATAGAAAGTACTTTTATAAGACAAACTTGTCTATCTCATAAACTTACATAATGTCAGGGAATAGACAGGGACCATGTTTTATCAGGGCTAAGAAGTTAATAAGTTGCTCAGCTGTCTGTGTGCTCCAAAATTTAACACAGTTACTGTCATATAAAATTAATTTAGACAGGGCAGAGATAACATTTTTAAATAATATATATTAGAAGGACAACCTCTGTAAAGTTATTATTCCAAGATTTAACAATATCATATCTGCAGTGCATGTTGTTAGTTGTCCACCTAAGTTTAGTGTTTGATGAATCATGTTTGCGACAGATACAAAAAAAAACTGGCATGAGTAAGATGAATATGTGAAGTCCAGAAAAGTTGAACTTATCAAAGTTGAAGTATCACCAGCACAGCCATTTTTCTCCCTACTACCCCAAGCAGCATTATCAACTCTGTCCTAGTGACTCACAGTGTGTCTGTGTGAGCAGGCATCTGTGTGTGCTATTTAAGGCGGCGTGGTCACAGTGCACGGCCCGCTGTGTCTGTCTGATCTCTGGTGGGAGAGGTAGCTCCGGCTGAGTGGTCGTGACCCTACCGCATTGGCAAGGCGCGTGATAGAAAGAAATACAGACTGAGTACAATGCCCACTCTTTAATATTGGCAGCTGATGCATCCGGGATGGAAACACCTGCTGGTGAGCTTTCATCTTGTGCCCCGAAAGTGATCCAGTGTCATTGTTTCTTTCCATTTAGTTTGATGGTGACAGTTTTTTGAATAGCAGCACAGCCATAATGCACACTAAAACCTTGCTTTACTGAGCTCTCCGTCTTTTTAGAAAGTTGAAGAGACATAAATAGATTTTTTTGGAAGTGCAAGAGAGTTTTCAAGTGGATTGAAGCTTACAAGCCAAAATTCCAGTTTTAACAGCTGCAAAAAGTAAATAGTTGGCTTAAGAGACACTCTGTGTGCACTGTTAGATGAACTTCTTTCAGCTCTGATATACCTGCCTTTCTTTGTCCCCAGCTACTCCTGACCTGTCTCCGCCTATTGATTTGTGTTCTGTTCCTGCTGCTTTATCTGACTCAGGATGACTAGAATCTATCAGGAAAGCTTCACTCAGCTCTCTGCTCTTGTCTCAAATAGATGGGCAAGAAGAATTTACTCTTAAATCAACAGTAAAGTGCTAATTTGGGACATGGCATAAGGGACTCCTCGAGGAATTGTTCACTTTTCTTGGGAAAGTAAAAAATTCTGCTCAGCCTCCCTTCTTTATCATCTCAATTTGTTCTCAGTGGTTCATCATTAACAATGTCACAGAACTGAGCTTTTATTATCAGTTTTTGCTCACAGAGTTATATTCACACCATTCTCACCCACTGTGATGGAGATAATTAGAGAGACTAAGGTGACATAATGGAGACTATTAGATTTTTAATTGTGACCTTTATCATTCCTCTGTCTGTAAAGGTCATTCTCAGTTTGGGCAGAACACCTTTCTCACTTTGCAAAGTGGATTTCAGACTGTCAAATTCTGCATGTTTCCACAATCCTTGTGCCAAAGCAGCACTGGGCAAAGTGTCCTTGAAACATATGCTCAATCTCTAAGTAGAAGGAGGCTCAAGAAAAGTTAAAAGTGGCCAAAATCATATACTTTTAATTAGAGAAAAAAGCACTCATGTTCATGTGAGTGATTGTCAGTGCTGTCCTATTATGCAGGTCAAGATATGTCAGTCATATACTGTTATTTGTGCTGCACCATCCATATAACATATAATGAAATTAAGATTCAGTATTATAGAATAAAGTTCATATTTTTCAGGCTAACTGTGGGTGGTGCAACTCCAAAAAAAAAAAAAAAAAAAAAAAGATAATGTTATAAGTTCATCTGAGTCATTTTTACCTGTCCTCCTATTCAAAATGAGGTTAAATGATCCGATAGCTTTGTTCAAAGATGGAATCCAGTCTTTACTGTCTGAGTCAAACTCAAGCACGAATTGAGTGGAGAACAGTATTTACCTATTATTACCTTTTATGAAATTAAATTCAGGACTATTACTCATATCTCATACTGCACTATAGTTTTAATTCTCCTGCTTTAATTTACATTCCATTTCATTTACTATTTTATACTCTTTTTAAATCATATTGTATGTGTTTTATATTGCATTGTGTTTCCTTTCTTAAAGTGTTGAACATTTAGTGTAAAGCAGTGTGAATTACCTTGTTGTTGAGAAGTTCTCCTATACTTAATTTAGCTGTCTGTTCTTTCAGCTAGAGCAGGGATCTTAAAAAATATCAACCTTGTGACACTTCAAAAGAAAAGCAACAGAAAGTGTATGCACAATGAATTGCTTGTTGCATATGTCAATTCAGTCATGAACAGATTTTTTGTTCTTGTTTTATTTGAATAATTTTGTAGCTTTAAGATTGTCTGCTAAATCACAAGAAAAAAGGTAAAGATTAGAAGCTATTCAGGAGGAGAATTGTTTTCTTGGTCCTTCTGTTTATGTCTTATGACCCCATTCGTGATTCCTGAGGTTTGGAACTGTTGGACTAGAGTATAGTCATTTATACTTTGCATTTTGAGCTATCCAGTCGTGCTTTGTACTGCACCCCAGTGTTTTCATGTGATTGCTTTTGGGAACATCTGTGGAAACTTTCCTTGGAATTGTACTCCAAAGAAAATGTGACATGTCTGAATGAAACAGTGAGGAAAGCTGACACAAAAAAGGCACCCTAGATGCATGTTGTTGACCCAGATCTTCACATAAATCAATACTGAGTGTTGGACATCACAGTTCTCCTCTTCCATGCTGACAGGCTACCTGGGCTTGACACAGTTGGAATTACACTTTACTCGCACCAAATAACACAGAGCCTGAAACAGCCTTTGTTATGTGGTAGCCCATTCAACTTAATAATTGTTAAGAGAGCTGGAAGGAAAAACAGTGGTGTACAGTAAACAAGTTAACTTTTTGATTAGAGCTAGCTTATATATCCATATTGTATTGATACTATGATATGAGATAATAGTAGATGTTGGATATTGTAATATGGTGATATGGCATGCTTCCAGAACTGTTGTATGTTTTCTAAAATTTTCTATGAATCCACCAAGTCAATATTTATCAATATTTTACTGATGAATATTTATCAAAAATCTCATCGTGAACATATTTGGTGACAATATTCTTGAGGTATCAATATCAAGGTTGGTCCAAAATATTGTGAGATATTTGATTTTGTTCCTATTGTCCAGCAAATCTTAACCTTCACATGCTTTTGTCTGTACTAAAACCTCTCAGTCTATTATCTGTCTACAATCTATTTGGCGCCCACATTATAACAGATTTTATAGCATTACACAATCTCAACACTGGTGTACATAAATTTAACAATCTGAAAAACCTAATTTCTCTGGGTTACCAGCAGCTTTTAAAGCTTCCAAGAATGTGTGAGTCTTACCACGCGGAGGCATAAAGGAATGGCCTTGTGGGCAGAACACATCGATACAAACCACAGAGAGAGCTGATACGATGTGATGCCATGTGCTCGGTGAGCAAAATTTGATACAAGTGAATCCATTAAAAATCGACTAAATGTCATCAATAAACCTGTAGAGAACCATTGCAGTCCTTGCATTAAGAACCAAACCAACATCTCTCACAGTGAACCTCCAACTGCTGAGATGTTACACCGCTTCTGTTCTGACTTTAAGAAAGACACTGCTCTTCAAAATTCAGTTAAAGCATTCTGTCAGAGGCAGCTCCATTTATACTAGCTCGAGCCATGTGTTTTCATATTCACATGTACCATCCTTCTGTTTATTCATGAGTTTATATTTCCATCCAGAGAAAAAAGTTTTCCCAAAAGAGGTGGGAAGAGTTGCAGAAAAAAAAATGCAAGTTTACATCGTTTGTACTCTGAGAACTACAGTTTCTCCCTCCTCTCTTTTTCTCTCTGTTACCTCCAGGCTACGTCCATCCAAATTGGGAGGACAGTGTTGTATTATTAGTAAAGGGCTCTCCTCATCAGCACAGCTGTGTGTGGGTTGCGCAGTGTTGATCTTCGGAGATGTGGTTGAGTGAACGCCTCTCCATCACCTTTTATCTGCGCATCACATACAGCTGGAGGCTGAACAAACAGGCGCAAAAACTTCTACCCAGTGATATCATTATTAGAAAACTTCAGAAAAGCTCAAATGAATCAGTGTGGCATTTGACTCGCCATATATTGGCAGTTCAGTTTTTGTTAGCACATTGGATGACAAATTCTACAATGCGATTTAATCCACCTACTACTTTAAGCCATCCATACAATATTCACAGTGTGATGGTGTCTACCCACAGTCACGATGCACTGTTTTGACACTGGTGAACAGGTCATGGTTTCGTTTTTATTTATTTCTTTTTTTAGTTTGCTTTCTTTTATTTTTACATTTTTATTGCAAGCATTGACATCGCCCCGCCCCCCTCTCTCTCTTTCTCCCTCTTTAGTTGCCTGATCTTGAATGAAATGACTTTTCAATAATTGTCATTACTGAGAGTGCATCTATATTTCTACTTAAAAATATATTCTAATCAACATGAAAATTCTGGAATTGTATTTTACCATCACTGTTATTTTTGTTTGCCAGTCATATTGAAAGCTTTGTGCTGTCCCTGCATTGCAGTGGTGGAAGTGAATAATAAGCATTTGTTCTCCATAACCATGGTCTTATTCGGAAAGTAAAATATGAATGGCAAAAAGAAATACAGGACACATATATACACACACACACACACACACACATATGTGCATTTCTGTTGCTTGCTTGACGCTATTCTAGGAAGTTCTTTTGTTCAGTGTCAGATTTAGTACACAAACCGGGAGCTGGAGCACAAAAGCGACAAGGTTGTTTCATTATGTGACTATGTTTTTTCTTGCCTTCACTTTATCCTTGATCTGGGGCTCTATAACAAAACAAATGCAGCCACGCGTGTTTACATTTCACTATGTGGAAAAAAGTATTCAATACTTACCAATATTGCCTTTTCTATACATGTGTTTTTGTCTGTCTGTGCTTGCTTCTTTGATTTTTCTGGCTTCCTCTGTATCTAGCTGTGTACTCTTCACAGCACCTGGTGTGGGTATGTTTGGTGTAAGTGGAACAGGCGTACGGCAGAGGACAGGAGGCCCGTGACCTTTGCCACTGCCCAGAAACCAGATGCTGGCGTCACGTGGCAGCGGCCAGCTGGAGGGATCAATGGCCTACATAGCAGCTGGTCAGATGGGGAGGCTTAACAGGTTCAGCAATTAACCTGCAAATGTGGCAGAGAGCAGAGATCACTCTATACAGTGTGTCTACAAAGGTGATGTTTGCTATGACTTTTGTGGGTGTTTAGAAATTGAACATCCGTCAATGAAATGATATAGCTGTATTTATTGTTCACTAGCTGATACAGATAATGAAAGCTCCCGTCAGACTTCAGATGAGGCCATGGAAGATGTCATTATACAGAGAATACTATCAATTTGAGCTAATGACAGTATTTCATATCACTCATTGCTGAGGCTCAGTCGTAGGCAGAGCCAAGAAAATCAAGTGAGCTGCAAAGCAGGTTTTTTTACTAGCCATGTCAAAAAGTGACAGCGATGTAATCTTGATCTTGTCCGTCTACGTCAGTGTGGCACAAGCTAATAAGAGACACAAACTGGAATGACCGAATCTGTCGAGGTACAGTGAAGCATGTGTGTATTTGGGCTAAGATGTCTGTATGTGTTGATATATAAAAGATTTTCTCTCTCTGTAGCCTATTCTGAGTTTCAAAAGATCAATCGATGCTGTCTGCCATAGCAAGCAGGCAACCCACTGCAGGTCTTCATGTTGAGGATGTGGGTGTCACAGTGAAATGTTCACTCTCACCCACTAATGCCTGTTTCAACTTGACTCATTCTTGTCATACCACTCTCCTCCCTCTGTATGTTTTCGGGCCAAATTACTGAGAAAAGCTTCCCGGACTGCAGCTGACTCAAAAGATGAGTTTATTTTGCAAAAACATAATTTAAATCATCATCTGCACAGATTTTCTGCTCTCCTTACCTGTTTCTTACAGAGATTGGTGTGTGTTCAGCATATCAGTGACCACATTTAACATTTTTATCAACGGCATACACTCTCCAGAGTCATGTGATTGTACACGGTGCTGCTGTTTATTGTGTTGTTGTTATTTTCTGCAGTGCATTCCTTTTAAATTGATTTTGCAGGAGAGCTGGCCTGTGGATTGATAATTGAGTCTGAGTTTGACAGCTGTGCGGCCAGACAAGAGACTACATACAAACCTTGTGTATTTCTTTTTATTTTTCTACAGCACTACAGCTGTCAGCCTTTCCCCCTGAATTATCAATCAATTTGCCACTGATAAAAAATTTATTTTGTTATTTAAGATCGGCTTTTTTTTCTTCTCACTCCCTCCTTATTGTCGAGGCTGTGTGTAGCTCATTACAGGAGAATGAGGATGGAGAGAAAAAAAGAAAGGTTGAGGAAAAAAGGAAAGGAAAAGTGGAAAGAAAGGAGGTGACATTCACCAGTGGAAGAAAAAAAATGAATAGAGGAATTGATATGAGAGCAGCTAGCTGTCTCAGATGGAGAGAGGGAGAGAAGGTCAAGGGGATGAGGGCCCGCTGCTCCACAAATTACTGCTCAGCTAGTCGTTGGCGTTTCCCGATAATTTGCAGCCCAAGGGGAGAAGGAGATCGTTAGTGATTGTAGTGGATAGATATGAGAGGGGGAAATATATTGCTATGGACTTTTCCCTGGGTTTCAGTAGCAGATCCATAAAGAGAGTGCTTATGGGAGAAAGGGCGAGGGTCAGAGTCATCAGCTGACCGTGAGGAGGAGGAGTGTGAGATTTGAGATGGCTTGGTACATGTCGCACACTCAGCAAATCATCATGAGCGGTATGGAAATGAGAGAAATGATAGTGTTTTGCTTTGACTTTCTTTGACATCAGTTTGAGGTTGGTTTGTGTCTACATGGTGATATATTTCAGTAGTTTTGCATATCTTTACATATATTTAACCGTTGGAATTAACTCCTTGATTTAATGATTTCATATATAAACGATGTGTCAACTCATTGCAACTATAGTCAATAAAGTTAACTATATTTCATATCATTTGGGAAAGTATCAGTATTAAAAGTGTCTTTAATGTTATGCAGGAATAAAAGAGTATGCAAAATGCATTGCACAGTCACATCTACCATCCCATGTCATCCACGGATNTTTCATATCATTTGGGAAAGTATCAGTATTAAAAGTGTCTTTAATGTTATGCAGGAATAAAAGTATGCAAAATGCATTGCACAGTCACATCTACCATCCCATGTCATCCACGGAAACTTTTAAGAGGAAAACAATCTATGTTTTTTAAATACTATAGTTAAGTATTATATCTCCCACTGTTTGTTTGTCACGTCTGGTACTGCAGGTAGGTTTGAGCACTTTGATCACAGTGTCTGGAATACTGCACAAAAATAGTGTCAAGCTAGAAATAAATCTTTAAGTGAAATGTGAAGGAAGCAGTCAAATTTGTGGCATTGTTGGTATGTAGCGTGAAACTTCCCTAGTAACGCACCAGAGACACATTGTAACCTACAGTGCTGCAATCACACCACAGCATCCCGTTTGTGCTATGAATCATGCATGCTGTTGGCCACTTGTGAACAACATGCCATCTTCTGTAATAAATCTTAGCAAACAAATTGTCTATGCACCTCTTCTCCCCTAACAGAGGGTGAGATGTGGGTGTCATTTGTGTCGGGGTGAGACCTGAGCTGGAAAGGAGAGGAGGGAGAGGCGGATAGTCAAAGGAGACCAGCCCCACGAGAGCTGGTTAGAAGCTGTTTGTGTTGTTTCCCCAGCCTGGAGGTCAAGACCAAGGTAAAGGTTGTAAGATGGTAAACAGGATAAGGAAGGAAAAATAGATTTCTGCAGCACAAAAATAAGATTATGCAAATCTTTACTGAATCATTTTGCCTCAACGAAGAAAAGAAACTAATCAAATAAAAATTATTCTTTGAATTACTGTTTACTTCGTAGCAATCACTGATAACAGCGTGTTAATAGCAACAGTATAGATTTATTTTAAGGAGTAACAAGATGGCAAGGTTAAAAACTTCTGCCTTAATGCAATATTTATACATTGTAGTGTATGTAAATTTATATCATCTAACACATGCATAGATTTTAATGACTTGTTTTTGATCATTTAAAACAAGTATAAAAATTAATTCTGATAAGAATGCTTCATTGTATGACTTTGTTGCTACAGTAGAAACCTAAGTTTTTCAAAAGTTCAGAGACTTAACTTAATCAAATGTATACAATAATTCAATAGAAATGTAAC